>NW_025566544.1:0-10972 GCF_020424385.1 Procambarus clarkii | reverse complement strand
CCCACAATTCCCACTCCCTCGTCTGATGATCAAATGATCTGATGTACTGGTGTAACTGCTTCGTTAATCTGGCCCCAGATGTTCCCATCCCTGAAATATATATAAAAAAAAAAAGTTTAAAAACGAAATGAAAAAAATAAAAAATTAAAAAATGAACTATACTCATGAAATGAACGGTATGGTAAACAACACACGCAATTCCAAGGTAATGTCACATAAAAGTCTTAAACCCAAATTAAAATAAATCGAAATTTACGAAAAACCAATTTATCAATGGAATCGTAACATATTTGGTATAACATGTGTTGGTCTTATGTGCAACAGATGGCGCTGTTTGTCAAAAACACATATTTTTACCTGTCACAGGGGTGGCATCTATATAGTAGGTATATAAAAAAACGCGCCTATTCGAATGCAACGTTGTGTCGAAATTTCAAAGCAATCGGTAAAGAGCTTTCGAAGATTTCCCTCACATGAAAAACACATAAAAATCATGTTCAGAAAAAAAACATATTTTTTTTTACCATCACAGACGTGACATCTATATAGTGTGTATAAATAAAAACCTGCTCTGATGCGAATGGAACGTTGAGTGAAAATTTCAAATCAATCAGTGAAGAACCTTCGGAGATTAACGGTCATGCACAAATAAACATTTCCAGTTTTATTTATATAGATAGACCCTCGAACTGTGTGAGATTAACACACCTGATCTTCACCTCATCTGTTTAGTAACAAATACGCTGAGTGAATGGTTGTTAGAGTTCCCTATCCCCTCACCCCATTGGAGGGTTAATCCAAGTTGATAGCATATCTCGTCTATACAAAAATATATACATACATGTATATATATATATATATATATATATATATATATGTTTCATTGAATATGACCGCATATTCTGTATTTATTATTTTCTGGTTTAGGGCTTCTATCCCTCTAACTATTTTCTTAGCATCAGGGCTTAATAGAAATAGGAGTTCTCCAAAACTCATTTTCGTACTTTTAAGGTGAAGAAAAGAAGTGATTTACTATAGAGTGTATTACACTTATTTGTATAATTTGCACGACGTTTCGAACCTCCATGGTTCATTCTCAAGTGAACAGATCTTACAATACTAGTTGATTTTATACCCGCATTAGGTCAGGTGATAATACAATGAAGGTGAAAACATGGGGGGATACATAAGGGATAAACATAAGGGCTGCAGAAGGCTTATTGGCCCATACGAGGCATCTCCTATCTAAACACAAAGATTAATCCAGTGTAATTGGCCTGTTATGTTGGACATTGTCTTCTGTGTTGGCATCGATATGTTCTTGTCTTGTCCTTACTCTCATGGTGGGTAGAGTAAATAGTTCCGTGATTTGGGTGTTCATGGTAGGTCGCTCTATTCTTATGTGAATTGCCTCAAGAATTTGTAATCTTCTTGAATCTTGGGTTTTGTCTATTATGCAAGTATTCTTGTTCAACATTTCTCTTGTTAGAGTAATGTCATGGGCTTGTCTCATGTGATTCCTAGGGGCACCAGTTTGAAGATGGCATGTCAAACGCCTCGTCAGCTTGGTCGACGTCATACCTATGTACTTACATTGAAGGTTACATCCTTCGTGGGGGCAAGTGTACATGTATACAACGCTTGACTGCTGTAGAGGGTTCTCCGTCGGCTTCGGGCTGTTTTTGATAAGGAGTTCGGAAGTCTTCTTGGTTTTGTAGAATATTATCAGGTTTATGTTTTGGTTAGGAGTAGTGCTTTTTACTCCTTTACGGATTATTTCTTTCATTATTCTTTCCTCTTTTATATGTTCACTGTGCATGGTTGATTTGTAATATAATTTTATTGGGGGTGTTGTGGTTTCTGTTCTAGGTTCTGAATTATACCAACGGTCCAAGTGTCTTCTTATAGCAGCGTTTATTTCCGCGTTGCTATATCCGTTGTTCACCAATACCTGAGTTACTCTTTCAAACTCTCTACTCACGTTGCTCCATTCAGAGCAGTGGGTAAGCGCTCGACGAATATAAGCATTGAGAACACTGGCTTTGTATCTTTGGGGGCACTCACTTCTACCGTTCAGGCATAATCCTATGTTGGTGGGCTTGGTATATACGTTGGTGCTTAAAGAGGTTCCTGTTTTTGTTATTAGTACATCCAAGAATGGCAGACTGGGAGACACTTGGACCGTTGGTATAATTCAGAACCTAGAACAGAAACCACAACACCCCCAATAAAATTATATTACAAATCAACCATGCACAGTGAACATATAAAAGAGGAAAGAATAATGAAAGAAATAATCCGTAAAGGAGTAAAAAGCACTACTCCTAACCAAAACATAAACCTGATAATATTCTACAAAACCAAGAAGACTTCCGAACTCCTTATCAAAAACAGCCCGAAGCCGACGGAGAACCCTCTACAGCAGTCAAGCGTTGTATACATGTACACTTGCCCCCACGAAGGATGTAACCTTCAATGTAAGTACATAGGTATGACGTCGACCAAGCTGACGAGGCGTTTGACATGCCATCTTCAAACTGGTGCCCCTAGGAATCACATGAGACAAGCCCATGACATTACTCTAACAAGAGAAATGTTGAACAAGAATACTTGCATAATAGACAAAACCCAAGATTCAAGAAGATTACAAATTCTTGAGGCAATTCACATAAGAATAGAGCGACCTACCATGAACACCCAAATCACGGAACTATTTACTCTACCCACCATGAGAGTAAGGACAAGACAAGAACATATC
This sequence comes from Procambarus clarkii, assembly GCF_020424385.1. Taxonomy (NCBI): domain Eukaryota; kingdom Metazoa; phylum Arthropoda; class Malacostraca; order Decapoda; family Cambaridae; genus Procambarus; species Procambarus clarkii. The sequence continues at coordinate 8,214 of NW_025566544.1, read as the reverse complement.
GATGCCAACACAGAAGACAATGTCCAACATAACAGGCCAATTACACTGGATTAATCTTTGTGTTTAGATAGGAGATGCCTCGTATGGGCCAATAAGCCTTCTGCAGCCCTTATGTTTATCCCTTATGTATCCCCCCATGTTTTCACCTTCATTGTATTATCACCTGACCTAATGCGGGTATAAAATCAACTAGTATTGTAAGATCTGTTCACTTGAGAATGAACCATGGAGGTTCGAAACGTCGTGCAAATTATACAAATAAGTGTAATACACTCTATAGTAAATCACTTCTTTTCTTCACCTTAAAAGTACGAAAATGAGTTTTGGAGAACTCCTATTTCTATTAAGCCCTGATGCTAAGAAAATAGTTAGAGGGATAGAAGCCCTAAACCAGAAAATAATAAATACAGAATATGCGGTCATATTCAATGAAACATGTTTGAAAGAAAACCTGCTGCCAGTATACACCAATATATATATATATATATATATATATATATATATATATATATATATATATATATATATATATATATATATATATATATATATATATATATATATATATATATAAATGTCGTACCTAGTAGCCAGAACGCACTTCTCAGCCTATTATGCAAGGCCCGATTTACCTAATAAGCCAAGTTTTCCTGAATTAATAAATTTTCTTATGTATGAGGTCAATTTTTTTTTATTGGAGTTAAAATTTACGTAGATATATGACCGAACCTAACCAACCCTACCTAACCTAACCTATCTTTATAGGTTAGGTTAGGTTAGGTTAGGTAGTCGAAAAAACGAAAACTGGCTTATTAGTCAAATCAGGCCTTGCATAGTAGGTTGAGAAGTGCGATCTGGCTACTAGGTACGACATATATATATATATATATATATATATTGTCACGTGGGGGTGGGCGGTCCGGGGCTCTGCTAACACTCGGCTGCTAGGGGCTCAAAGGGCCCAAATACTCAGCCCCTCCGACTCCCTGGATTCACCGGAGTCTCCTTGGTCACACAAGATAGGACCAACAATGCCCACCTCCGCAGGTCTTTGCTTCCACCACAAAGGGGTGCCACTGATTCACCCTGGAAGCCCTTCAGTCAACCACGGGGAAACTGCTGTTAACAGTTCCGGCCTAGACCCGTGGGGGAGTGAAGGAAGACTCAGGCTTACCTATAACCATAACCTCCCTGAGTCTTGCCTGCCAGACAAAAAAAGGTTGCAGGAACTCCTTTCCCGCCTGTCTTCTCTATCTTCCTCTTAGCAAGGTCGCCAGCTGGGTTATTATATCTGCACCCCAGCAATGCAGTTCAGTGGGTGTATCATATATCGTTTGTAGCCAGAAATGTATGCTCATAGAGAAAATCACAAATGGAGGCACACTCAAACACAGTAATAAAATGTGTGGATTTACTGACGCAAATTACATGAACACACACACACAATCACAAGTAATACATGAATATGGAATATGGATGATGAGTCTGGAGATCGTCAGCCTCTTCTTCCACGACCTCCAACTCTCCTTCAAATGGGCAGGAAGACCGGAGTCTCACACTCTCACAGGAGGGCCTCTTCACCACGTCGGCACCTCTTCTTCACTGTCCTGCCATCCATACACACTGTCCTCTCTGACAGTCCTGGACACAAGCTGCCTTGCAGCCTACTCTACTATTAAAGTAATAAAGTCTTGCTGCCACATACACGAGTAAATATTGTGGCCTAACTAGCCTACTCATACAAGGGGTAATGGGAGGGAAAAATGATCTACCTTACACTCCTGGCTCACGACGCCTGTCCCTCGATGGTGTGAGGTTCCCACGCTTCCTTGGGTCGATCCTCGACGATCCAGGGCGTTCCACAGGTCCTCAGGTGTCGTGAAGCCTTCGCGTCGTCGCCGTTCCAATCCCTGAGATTCAGCTGCCCCAATCCTGGTTCATCGATGGGCGCTGAGCTAATCACTATCTTTCCCCACACTCGCCTCTCCCACAGGGCGTCGCTCCTTGTCCTAGGCACGGTGTCGTCCTTCCAAGATTCTCAGTGGATGTGACCCCAGTCACAGCTAGCTTGCTCGCCCACCTTCCAGACCTCAACGTCCAGCCAGCGGCGCCGCCCAGCGTCGTCGCCGACTATTTTCCAAGTTTGGGCACTTCTCTGCTCACTGAACTTGGTTCCTCTTTGGCTTCCCAGAAGCGCAGGGTCTCCAATAACTATGTTGGCGGCGATGGTCAGCTCAATCCACTGGACAAGGCTTGCAGAGCCTCCAATCCCTGAGAGCAGACCGAGGCGCGTCCTGTCGCTTCCACGGTCAGTACAACTCTGACGTTGGCGCCGCCCGGGGCACTCGGTGACGTCATGGCGGGCCCTGATTTGTCGCCCGCGACCTACGTCGGCCAATCCGCGATCGGCATAGTGTCCCTTCCACAAGGTCATATCTGCCGTAGGGGATACTGTTTCATTTTATAACAGGGCGCCAATTTTCCTTTATTTACAACTTATAATATAACCTCCTTCCATTAAATGGCAGCCGGTCTGGTCGCCACATATGTCATTAGACTCCCTGAACCTCAGAGAATCAGTAGGGAGAGCTGATATGACTCTTTAAGCCGGCAAACGAAAGAAATAGGAGAGGGCACCGTAACATACCCCTCCCCTTAAAATAAGAGTCATATCGGAAGAGCAGCACTCAAGAGGGCAATCTATACTCTTGCTCCCTCCGTTCCTGAAGTGTCACTCCTCCAGTTGGTGACGTGGCTCGTACCACCTTGCCAGTCACTTGCCTCATTGTATCTCCACCTCGCATAGTACCGGGTGTGACGGGTGTTCCCTGAACACCTACAAGAAATCCTCTCTCCGTGGCTACGAGTGTACTCCCACGGCTCGTTACCACTGTAAGATTCAGTGCATGCAGCGCCTCCACCGCGTCGTGCACTCCGAGATAGTCTTGCATTTCCACTGCGTCCTACAGGTACTCCATGTTTCCTCTCATGATCTCCTCTTCGCCAATCTTCTCTCTTCTCGGTTCCTCTTCTCCCGTAGGTGCGTTGTCTCCTCACAGTGGCACTTGTAACCTGTACTCCATCCAGCAGCTTCCTCTCTTCCACACTAGGCTTTTGCGATGGCCCAATGCCCCTCTGGTTAGGCTGGCGCCTACCCTGGGTGTACCTATTCCCTGCTTTCTTCGTATTGCCTTTCCTATACCACTCGCTCCTTCGTTCCCGACGAACATCTTCACTCCTCCATGAGATTCTCTTCCCTGCAGACGTCTTCTTCGGTTCGTGGTTGGGCTCATCCACCTCCCTGTGGCTCACCTCACCACGGTGGTTCATCTTGCACCTACCACTATTCATCTGGCCGGCATAGGGTGCTTTGCGTCGTGGCTCCTCCACTCTGCCCCTCACTGCCGTTCGCTCATCCACTGAGCTTACTTTATTCACGTTTCTGTATGGAGGGAGTGCGGTCTGCAGCCTCTTCACCGCCCCAGGCGTTTGTACAGCTGCTCCTCGCCACTCCTCCACACGCATCATCAGGCTTAGTCGGAGGGCTTCGTCGGGGTTTTCCACAACCTCCGACGACCTCTCTGCACTCTCGCCCTCGTTGTCGTCGTCTCTGGCGACGTTTTCCCTGGCGAAGTCGGCTTCCTCACGACCATCTGGAACGACCGATACCTCACCTGGCAGGGTTGTACCGCTGCTTGCAACATAGGCACTCCTGGCCCAATCGGGTTGTATCCTGCCTCCTCCGAGGTCATTACCCAGCACCATCTGTACATGCTCTAGGGGTAACTTAGGGGCTACAGCTACTATAGCTTTCTCGACTCCGCAGTCGGCAATCAGCTGTACTTCGTGAAGTGGCAACCTGTATTCCTCCCCCACACTGCGTATCCTCACCACTCCCACAGGTGAATCATTAAATTCCTTGGGGAGAATACTCCTGGTCACCATACTTATGTCAGCACCCGTATCTCGAAGCACGGCAACCTCCACTGGGTCTGACTTTCCAAACTTCACGTTGGCCCCGAAAACGAAGGGATGTTCACCCAACTTCATTTCCCAACCATTCACGTTGGGTCCACTATAATATGGGGTGTGAACAAACACTCTCTCCTCTTCCAACATTAATCCTACATTCCTTTGGTGCTCCTCACACTCGCGGGCATAATGTCCTCTCACACCACAGTTGTAGCATCGGCTGCCTCCCCTGGGCGGCCACTCGCTAGTCACTCTGGCGGTACCACTTGCAGACGTTCCCTGGGTCCTCCTTGGACTCCCTGACGTCGCATCCGGGACTGCAGCACTTGCTCCCGAGTTAGGTCCACTGCTCACAGCTTGGGGCTTCCTCCCCGCGTCTCTTGAGCTCTTGAACCACGTTACTTCATCAGGCACACTACTCCTGGGAGAGTCCCCACCCGTCCTCGCTCCTCCTGAACTCCTAAGGTTCCCTCCCGACCTGGGGTAAGGCGAGTGTCTGGGCGGCCCCTCCCTCCTGATATGTAGTGCCTCCTCCAGCATGTCGGCTCGGTCCGCTGCAGCCTTCAGGTCCTTAATACCTGCTTCTCTCAACCTTACTCGCAACTCAGGATGGAGCACTGACATAAACTTCTCCATCACTATCAGTCGTTTGATATCATCCACCGACTCCGCTTCCTCCGCCTTCAACCATCGTAGGAATTTCCGTTCCATATCCCTGGCGGTCTCGGCGTAAGTCTTTCCCGACGCTCTTGTACACTCTCTGAACCGCTTCCGGTACATCTCCGGAGTCAGCCGGAATGAGTGGAGAACCGCATTCTTAATCGCGTCATAACTAGTACACTCCTCTAGGTCCAGCATGTTATAGGCTTCCCGGGCCTCACCAGTCAACCTGCCCTGGACCAGAGCAGCCCAATCATCTTCCGGCCACTCCTTCAGAGTTGCTATCCGTTCAAAGTGTTCGAAGAACGCCTCAGCTTCTTGTGGTTCGAACGTAGGTAAGTCACGTTCCCTTACCTTGAGGTCATCCCGCCGTGCAGGTAGTGAGGGCAGACCACGTTCAACGCGACGCAATTCGACTTCTTTCTTTGCCCTTATCTCCTCCAGTCGCAGTTGTCTCTCTCCTTCTTCCCGCTGCAGCCGAGCTTCTCGCTCCTCTCGCTGCAGCTCAGCCGCACGTTCCTCTCGCTGCAGCTCAGCCGCACGTTCCTCTCGCTGCAGCTCAGCCGCACGTTCCTCTCGCTGCAGCTGCAGCCGTGCTTCTCTCTCCTCTCGTCGCAGCTGGGCTTCCAGTTGCATCTTCATTATTTCCAGTTGCAGGCTCCTCTTACTACAGCTGGACCTTCCACTGCTCCCATGTTCACTGTGAATTCTCTCCACACTGGTAGGCGCTTGGGGTGGCCCTAGTCGGGACGGTTCACCTTGCGATGGCTCTCCTCGGGATGGCTCCTCTTGAGATGGCTCCTCTCCCGTCGCTTCCTCTCGAGCTGTGAGCTGTGCCATGATCTCTATCCTTCGCTCTGCTACCTTAGTCGTCCTCAACCTGATCCCAAAGTGGTTTGCCACTTGTTGGAGCTGGGCCTTGGTACACTCCTCCAAAATTCTCTCGTCCCTTGTGTCAATAAATTTCTTTACTTTGTCCTCCTCCATCTCTATATCATTGAGCATACACGACAGCACAGACAAGTTAGTAGGCACTAATTTCACCGTTTCAGTCCCTTAGCTGGTTGAGTAACAGTACCACCGAATTCACTGGCCACACTGTATTAGTACCCTGGCAACACTTGTCTTGAAATTTGGTCCACACTGTAGCTTGATCCACGCTTCCTGGCGAGGTTCCCAGTTCTTGGCTACCGGGGTTCGAATCCTGGCAAGGTCGCCAGTTCTCTTGTCACGTGGGGGTGGGCGGTCCGGGGCTCTGCTAACACTCGGCTGCTAGGGGCTCAAAGGGCCCAAATACTCAGCCCCTCCGACTCCCTGGATTCACCGGAGTCTCCTTGGTCACACAAGATAGGACCAACAATGCCCACCTCCGCAGGTCTTTGCTTCCACCACAAAGGGGTGCCACTGATTCACCCTGGAAGCCCTTCAGTCAACCACGGGGAAACTGCTGTTAACAGTTCCGGCCTAGACCCGTGGGGGAGTGAAGGAAGACTCAGGCTTACCTATAACCATAACCTCCCTGAGTCTTGCCTGCCAGACAAAAAAAGGTTGCAGGAACTCCTTTCCCGCCTGTCTTCTCTATCTTCCTCTTAGCAAGGTCGCCAGCTGGGTTATTATATCTGCACCCCAGCAATGCAGTTCAGTGGGTGTATCATATATCGTTTGTAGCCAGAAATGTATGCTCATAGAGAAAATCACAAATGGAGGCACACTCAAACACAGTAATAAAATGTGTGGATTTACTGACGCAAATTACATGAACACACACACACAATCACAAGTAATACATGAATATGGAATATGGATGATGAGTCTGGAGATCGTCAGCCTCTTCTTCCACGACCTCCAACTCTCCTTCAAATGGGCAGGAAGACCGGAGTCTCACACTCTCACAGGAGGGCCTCTTCACCACGTCGGCACCTCTTCTTCACTGTCCTGCCATCCATACACACTGTCCTCTCTGACAGTCCTGGACACAAGCTGCCTTGCAGCCTACTCTACTATTAAAGTAATAAAGTCTTGCTGCCACATACACGAGTAAATATTGTGGCCTAACTAGCCTACTCATACAAGGGGTAATGGGAGGGAAAAATGATCTACCTTACACTCCTGGCTCACGACGCCTGTCCCTCGATGGTGTGAGGTTCCCACGCTTCCTTGGGTCGATCCTCGACGATCCAGGGCGTTCCACAGGTCCTCAGGTGTCGTGAAGCCTTCGCGTCGTCGCCGTTCCAATCCCTGAGATTCAGCTGCCCCAATCCTGGTTCATCGATGGGCGCTGAGCTAATCACTATCTTTCCCCACACTCGCCTCTCCCACAGGGCGTCGCTCCTTGTCCTAGGCACGGTGTCGTCCTTCCAAGATTCTCAGTGGATGTGACCCCAGTCACAGCTAGCTTGCTCGCCCACCTTCCAGACCTCAACGTCCAGCCAGCGGCGCCGCCCAGCGTCGTCGCCGACTATTTTCCAAGTTTGGGCACTTCTCTGCTCACTGAACTTGGTTCCTCTTTGGCTTCCCAGAAGCGCAGGGTCTCCAATAACTATGTTGGCGGCGATGGTCAGCTCAATCCACTGGACAAGGCTTGCAGAGCCTCCAATTCTTGAGAGCAGACCGAGGCGCGTCCTGTCGCTTCCACGGTCAGTACAACTCTGACGTTGGCGCCGCCCGGGGCACTCGGTGACGTCATGGCGGGCCCTGATTTGTCGCCCGCGACCTACGTCGGCCAATCCGCGATCGGCATAGTGTCCCTTCCACAAGGTCATATCTGCCGTAGGGGATACTGTTTCATTTTATAACAGGGCGCCAATTTTCCTTTATTTACAACTTATAATATAACCTCCTTCCATAAAATGGCAGCCAGTCTGGTCGCCACATATGTCATTAGACTCCCTGAACCTCAGAGAATCAGTAGGGAGAGCTGATATGACTCTTTAAGCCGGCAAACGAAAGAAATAGGAGAGGGCACCGTAACAATATATATATATATATATATATATATATATATATATATATATATATATATATATATATATATATATATATATATATATATATAACTGAAAACTCACACCCCAGAAGTACTCGAACCCATACTCCCAGGAGCAACGCAACTGGTATGTACAAGACGCCTTAATCCACTTGACCATCACGACCGGACATAATGAGGTGATAGCCGAGGCTATTTGAACCACGCCACCGCCGGCACTCGGATAGTAATCTTGGGCATAGCATTTTACCAAATCACCTCATTCGTTGGGGCACACGTGAGGAACACAAATGCGAACAAGCCTGAATGGTCCCCAGGACAATATGCAACTGAAAACTCACACCCCAGAAGTGACTCGAACCCATACTCCCAGGAGCAACGCAACTGGTATGTACAAGACGCCTTAATCCACTTGACCATCACGACCAGACATAATGAGGTGATAGCCGAGGCTATTTGAACCACCCCACCGCCGGCACTCGGATAGTAATCTTGGGCATAGCATTTTACCAAAACACCTCATTCTTTGGGGCACACGTGAGGAACACAAATGCGAACAAGCCTGAATGGTCCCCAGGACAATATGCAACTGAAAA
>NW_025566542.1:0-23053 GCF_020424385.1 Procambarus clarkii | reverse complement strand
AGTAAAGAAATAAAATACAGGTGAAGGGAAAATGAAAGAGAGAGGGGAGGGAGACAACATTGGAAAGAGGGGGGAAGGAACTTGAAGTTAAGGGGTAAGGAACTACCCCTTAACTTGACGAAGCTGCAAGATTCGGCACTCAAATACCTTTCTATTTCTCTATTATGCTATTTCTGAGAAAGCTATTTCTCAAACTTTCTCTCAGATAAACTAGCCCCAAGAGAACCCACACCCCAGAGAACCCACACCCCACAGAACCCACAAACCAGAGAACCCACAGCCAAGAGAACACACACCCCAGAGAACCCACACCCCAGAGAACCCACACCTCAGAACCCTGAGAACCAGTTCTCAGGAATCTATACACCAGTTGATTGACAGTTGAGAGGCGGGACCAAAGAGCCAAAGCTCAATCCCTGCAAGCACAAATAGGTGAGTACACCCCAGAAAACCCACACCCCAGAAAACCCACACCCCAGAAAACCCACACCCCAGAAAACCCACACCCCAGAAAACCCACACCCCAGAAAACCAAGCACCCCAGAGAACCCACACCCCAGAAAACCCACACCCCAGAGAACCCACACCCCAGAGAACCCACACCCCAGAAAACCAAGCACCCCAGAGAACCCACACCCCAGAAAACCCACACCCCAGTGAACCAAACACCCCAGTGAACCAAGCACCCCAGAGAACCCACACCCCAGTGAACCAAACACCCCAGTGAACCAAGCACCCCAGAGAACCCACACCCCAGAGAACCCACACCCCAGAGAACCAAACTCCCCAGTGAACCAAGCACTTAATCTGTCGAGCGTCGGATAATGTAACATATATTGACCAAATCAGAACATAAAAAAGACGACGACGTTTCGGTCCGTCCTGGACCATTCTCAAGTCGATTGTCAAGACACAATCGACTTGAGAATGGTCCAGGACAGACCGAAACGTGATCACTGCTCCGTCTTCTGATGTGTGGTTGGTCATCACATCTTCAGCCACGTTATTGTGACTCCTCCTTCAAGTTCAAGTATGTTTATTGAGACAAGAGAGAAATACATCTCAAAGGGATAGAGTAGCTTAGGCTATTTCTACCCCTCCTTATGGTTAAAGGCAGTTGTTTAAACACCTGTCAGACTGATCAAACAAGACATTAACTGTTACTTGTGTGTGTACTAAAAGGCTCAGGTCTGACTTATCATCTTGACCTAGGATATATATTAATATTAAACATTTAACTACTAATGGTAATCTATGCTTATTTATAAATTTAAAATTGTCTTTTGATGATTTGGTAACACGTTAAAGAGTTATTAATTCAGTATTTATGTTTTGTTTATATATTTAATATCAATATTTATATTTAAAAAAAATAAATCACTGTATTTTGTATGACTGGAGAAATTTTTTTATTTCATAATTGTGGCATATTTGGTATTGTTAAAATTGTACCAGGGTTTATTTTTTATTTGTTTGTGAGTTTGTGAGTGTAAATGAGCACAAACACTCATTGTTGCAACTTGCATGTGTCTTTATTTAGCCTTCACTAATGTGTACACATTCCTAGCTTACACTAAACTAGTGTAAGTAGTTTAGTGTAAGCTACTACTACACACACACACACACACACACACACACACACACACACACACACACACACACACACACACACACACACACACACACACACACATTCACACACGCGCACACACACACACACACACACACACACATACACGCACACACACACACACACACACGCACACACACACACACACCTACATGAGTGCTTGATTGATTTGACTGTTAAATTGTTTAAGTTTCGTAGCAGACATGAACACTTCATTGTAATCAACCAAACTGTTGTGCACTGTAGATTGCAAGATATTTATTGGGTAGTAAGAACAGTCATTAATATGTCAGATATTTTGTTCCCGATTACACTCTTTTCACCGTACTTTACACGCCAATCTATCCCCTATCTAACTTATATATATAAGTTAGATAGGGGATAGATAACTTAAGTTATCTGTGCATGGGGTTCAACCACTTCGAACTACCTCAAGCCAATCATCCCCCAGCAAAAATCAGCTATCAGAACAATAACAAATTCTGTCTTCAGGCAACACACAGGCCCACCGCCCCCCTCTGTTTAAATCCCTAAATATGCTGAACGTGTGCTCCACAATTTGCACCAACGAAGGTCAACAATTTGCACCAACGAAGGTCAACAATTTGCACCAACGAAGGTCAACAATTTGCACCAACAGAGGTCAACAATTTACACCAACAGAGGTCAACAATTAGCACCAACAGAGGTCACCAATTAGCACCAATAGAGGTCACCAATTAGCACCAATAGAGGTCATCAATTAGCACCAATAGAGGTCACCAATTAGCACCAATAGAGGTCATCAATTAGCACCAATAGAGGTCATCAATTAGCACCAACAGAGGTCATCAATTAGCACCAACAGAGGTCATCAATTAGCACCAACAGAGGTCACCAATTTGCACCAACAAAGATCAACAATTTACACCAACAGAGATCATCAATTAGCACCAACAGAGGTCATCAATTAGCACCAACAGAGGTCATCAATTAGCACCAACAGAGGTCACCAATTAGCACCAACAGAGGTCATCAATTAGCACCAACAGAGGTCACCAATTAGCACCAACAGAGGTCATCAATTAGCACCAACAGAGGTCATCAATTAGCACCAACAGACGTCACCAATTAGCACCAACAGAGGTCATCAATTAGCACCAACAGAGGTCATCAATTAGCACCAATAGAGGTCATCAATTAGCACCAACAGAGGTCACCAATTAGCACCAACAGAGGTCACCAATTAGCACCAACAGAGGTCACCAATTAGCACCAACAGAGGTCATCAATTAGCACCAACAGAGGTCATCAATTAGCACCAACAGAGGTCACCAATTAGCACCAACAGAGGTCACCAATTAGCACCAACAGAGGTCATCTTCATCACACGCTTGTTGACAAGCAAGAATGACCCGACGTGACTAGTCTCTGAGGAAACTTGAAGGAAATGTTCCTTCAAATTCGCAGTTCATATTCAAATGAAATATATTGAAATAACTTTCAATGTGATGGTAGTGTATAGTTCGGCGAGTCCTAGGGAGAAGGAGGAGGAAGAGAAGGAACATGAAGAAGGGGGAATTAAGGGATCAGACGAATAGAAAGAGGAATAATTAAGTTTACAAAAGGTGGTAAAAATTACTGGGAATTAAATTAACCTAATCATCCATTCAGTAGAGACAGACAGACAGATAGACAGACAGACAGACAATGATCGTTAACGATCAACCCTCCCTGGAGAGAACCACTGACCCCCCCCCCCCCCCCCCCCCTAGAGGCCAATCGACTCGAGAAACAAAAATATAACAATTAGACAGATTAAAGGATACCCCCCCCTCCTCCCCCCCCCCCTGTAATGACCGGGTGTAATTGCCTGTCAGTAGCGGTGGTTCTGGACACCGGGGAGGAAGGAATGGCGTCCCTCCTGAGGCGACGGTAAGACAGTACCGTCAACAGAGATGACAGGATATTATTTTTATCAACCCCCCTCTTTTTTGATATCTTTGATAACGAACTCTCAAAAACACAGTTTTCGAAAGGATACTTATAAGTGCTATTGTTAACGAAAGTAATAATCAAGGGGAAAAAAAAATATATATATGAAATTACCACCGGGTAGTAAAAATATATTTAGGAATTATCTTTTTTTTTATTTTTTTTTTATCTTTTGTGGTGATTGCAGGTGTGGATGTCATCAGAGGTCTCGCTAAGGCCTCGGTCTAGATTAAGGGAAGGTTTAATACCCGGTTTCAAAACGACCCTGATTCTTTGCTGAAACCGAAAAACGAAAAAGTAGATGAGAAAAAAAGATGTGAGGTGAATTCAAAGGCAATTTTCGGAGGCTTTTTAGGAGTTGGGAGATGCGTACAAGCTTTTCAGGAGGATGTACGAGTTTTATATGAAAATATATGCAAACTTTAATTTTTAGGAAATTGGCCAAATTGTTTTAGGAGGAGTACAGGCGCCAACTTTTAATTAAGGCTGATGGCCAAACTACTCAGGATGGGCAATTTTTTTTTTTTGGAGGATGTGCAAAAAAAAATAAAAATACATTTTAAGAGTAAAACCCGTTATATTTAGGTGGTATTACGGACATTTTACGAGAAAGTTCGGGCAAGTGTATTTTTGGAGGACGTTCCGACATTATTTTTTTTATATAATAGGACGGGCAGAAAATTAACCAGTGTTGTGAGGTGAAATAATAATCATTGCAAAAAAAATATATATATATATATATATATATATATATATATATATATATATATATATATATATATAAGATTATTCATTCAGACAAAAATACGGGCTCACCATAGCCCTGCTACATGAACACTGCGTTCTGAGTAGCTAAATCTAAAACAACAACAACAACAGATAAAAAATAGATTTGACAGAGTGACACACAGATATCAGGGAAAACAGTTAACCCCAGATATAAGATAACTGGCTATCCAAGTATCAAGGGAAAAATCAGATATCAGACACTGACAATGACACCAACTGTTCTTAATAACACAAAAAAAGTATTTTTCGAACCAGTGTCGTTGGTGTGAGGTCCACCTTATTCCCAGTCACCCACCTACCCACTGCCTACCCATCCCTCGCTACCACCTTCCTTTTACCTTACAAGGGAGGACCGTTGCAAACTTTTGTGTCCTCTAAGGTAATTTTTTGTTCTTCTTTCCCTGTGGATCTTAAAGATGCCTTCCGTTGCCTCTCGGGGCCTCTGGGGAGGGCAGTGCCTCGCCAACTTCCAGGATCTGGAACTCATAAAAGTTCTTTTTGTCCCGCGCAGGAGCGTGAACTTTATGCTTTAACGCAACCACAAAAGAGCGTGAAAACGCGCATATCGTTGACAAGTGATTGTGGCGTTCTCTTCGCGGTGTAACCCTTGGCTAATGCGCTCATGGCATTAATAGCGTTTTCTTTCGAGGAATTTCTTGCTGCGGCGTAGAAACAGGAATTTGTTATGTGATTTTTGAACTGTGATTGTGAGTTGGGAGAGAGAGAGAGAGAGAGGGAGAGAGAGAGAGAGAGACAGAGAGAGAGAGAGACAGAGAGAGAGAGAGGGAGAGAGAGAGAGAGAGAGAGAGAGAGAGAGAGAGAGAGAGAGAGAGAGAGAGAGAGAGAGAGAGAGAGAGAGAGAGAGAGAGAGAGAGAGAGGGCCACACATGTACTATCTTGTAAACAGGTCACTGCCTGTGCGTAAATGATTTTCATTTTCACCGCTGAACGTGGCGTGAAATTCCTTCTCTAAACACCAGGCAAACTTTTTTTTTCTTATCTGCCGCGTGATTTCGATTCCTCCCTCCTTGCCTCAGTCCTCCCTTCCTCCCTCCTTGCCTCAGTCCTCCCTTCCTCCCTCCTTGCCTCAGTCCTCCCTTCCTCCCTCCTTGCCTCAGTCCTCCCTTCCTCCCTCCTTGCCTCAGTCCTCCCTTCCTCCCTCCTTGCCTCAGTCCTCCCTTCCTCTCTCCTCACATTCGCCCAAAGGAAGACGAAGGGAGAAAGAAAAAACCCACGAGTCTCAATACTCGTATTCAAACATTCGCGACAGTCAGGTAGTTGATTTTTTTATTTTTATTTTTGGCGGGGTTTTCTCTTCGCGTCTGACAAATTGACACATCTTAGACCCGCGACTTCAAAGCTTCCGAGACCTGGAAAGAGTGTCAGTATGAAGCAGCGAACAATGGGACCGAGTAGACCCCCCCATCATCCCCCTCTTGCCCCACCTCCCCCCATCCTTCCCTTCCCATCCTCCCCCTCCCTTCTCATTTCTTTCCCACCCCTCCCCCAATCCTCTCAAGACACTCTTACAGCTTAATCAACTCCTGTGAAACAAAAGGTAACTGTTAGCTGCATAAAAGACACAGAAAAAGAATCAAGGAATGACAAAAAATTTGGAGTATTTTTTTATTTGGGGTGTCACGAATTGGTGGAAACTGTTGGAAACTGTTTTCTGTTGCAATGTTGGGGATGAGGGGGGAGGGGTGATGGTGGCCCGCTCTCTCTCTCTCTCTCTCTCTCTCTCTCTCTCTCTCTCTCTCTCTCTCTCTCTCTCTCTCTCTCTCTCTCTCTCTCTCTCTCTCTCTCTCTCTCTAGTGAATACAAAATAAAAAAAATGTATGTACGTAAAACACACACATCAATTGCAACACGTTATTCATCTATTGCATTAAATTTACTGCAACATTATTGCGATGGCAGGAAGTATTTCAATATTTTAAGGGTTGGTGCATTCGGACTAGGGGTCGCAAAGTGGGCGAATCCATGTGTACGAATGTGTTCGTACGAGAATGTGTACCGTGTGTACGCATTCTCGTACACAGAACGCGTACGGTTCGTGTGGTTATTGGCAACTAAAACCACTTCAGATTAGACGCTTGTCAGATCATTCACTCACTTTCTCATTCACTCACTCACATACTCACTCGTTCATTTACTCGCCCTCATTTACTCCCTTATTCACTTATTTATTGAGCATTCAATTTCGTCCCATCATTTACTCATTCAATTCTCTCACTTGCGCATTCACTCATTCTCTCGCTCTATAGATTAGCTGCATTAGAGATTCATGTTGAAAACTACTCATGCTAATTGTTGCATCCTGGCTGGACTGTCCAAGTGTACAACAGTCAGACTGGACTATTGACCGGACACAAGGTACTGTACAAGTGAGAAAACCTGTCATAGACTCGTACAGAGTAAAAGACGTGGCCATGCGTATATCACACCAATCCGGTCACCAGAAGCCCCACATGTAACCACCATCATCAGCGGCGTACGCGTGGTTGGACACAATAACAACGACCTGTAGAATCTGAACAAGATTCACGACGTCATATGCAACACAAATATCAGACCAGTATGAGGCACCAGCATGGAACCCCATGGCTACTTTAACATCCATGCCGGAGAAGGTTCAGAGGTACGCCACTGGTCCCAGAGCTGAAAGGATCGAGTTGTGAGGAAGGTTATCTTGAGATGATTTCGGGGCATTTAGTGTCCCCGCGGCCCGGTCCTCGACCAGGCCTCCACCCCCAGGAAGCAGCCCGTGACAGCTGACTACCACCCAGGTACCTATTTTACTGCTAGGGGCATAGGGTGAAAGAAACTCTGCCCATTGTTTCTCGCCGGCGCCTGGGATCGAACCCAGGACCACAGGATCACAAGTCCAGCGTGCTATCCGCTCGGCCGACCGGCTCCCCTAAGGAGCTAAAGAAGGACTAAAGGACTCTCACGTTACTGGAAGAATGGTTATAACTCCAACGCGAACAACACCAGCAGCATGTGAGACGCTGGTAACTATGAGAACGTCGTTGTGTAGGTAAGCACAAACAGGTAAACACAAACAGGTAATCACAAACAAGTAAGCACAAACAGGTAAACACAAACAGATAAGCACAAACAGGTAAACACAAACAGGTAAGCACAAACAGGTAAGCACAAACAGGTAAGCACAAACAAGTAAGCACAAACAGGTAATTACAAACAGGTAAGCACAAACAGGTAAACACAAACAGGTAATCACAAACAGGTAAGCACAAACAGGTAATTACAAACAGGTAAGCACAAACAGGTAAGCACAAACAAAACAAGCACAAACACAAACACACCAACATACACAACAGAAAACGGTCCTAACAATCTTCCACATTCTCAACAATAGTTTACAACAGCCGTTGATTACACAAACTTTATCAAATCGTGAGTGAAATTGGGCTGTTTGACGCCATTAAGTCATTAAAGTGACTTAGAGAGACGGTGGAGGGCCGTAATGGTTTCCACAGTACTATATTTCAGCTATATTATGATCCCTCTAATACACACCTTCATCTGTCTTCTAAACCAGTCTATTTTATCCTTCCCACACTCTGTTTTTTTATATATATAAAATAGATTGACTGGCGCTTGGTGTAATGTTCTGAGAAGTTGTATTAAACTACAGTTTAAAATCTTGCCTTTGGCTTCAATAAGTCAAAAAATTTGCTGTGTTTTGGGGTATATATATATATATTATTTATAATATTAAATACCACAAATATATGGTTATATTATATATATATATATATATAATATATATAATATATATATATATATATATATATAATATATATATATATATATATATTTTTTTTTTTTTAGGGGGTTAAGTGCGCTGTTAAACCAAGCACTTAACATGTTAAGGAAAAAGTAGTTATTAAGTAGTTAAGACAAGTGCCGTGACACACAGGGTGATTCACAATGCCACAGGCGATACATTAAGGTAGACATTACCGCTAATATATGGCAATCAATCCATCAAACATCTTGCTGCACCACACTGTATCAGAACCCGTCCATCAGCTGAACTCATTCAAGAAAATACGACAATGGAGACTTAAAATGTATTGTAAGATATCACAGTGATGATGATGATGAGGATAATAATACAGTAATGATGGTAACTGAGCGCCCGAGGCTACGATAACGGCTGCTATCTACCCTTGGTTCGATAGCGTCCAAACTGAGAGTCATATTAATGACCCTCTCGAGTTAATTATGATTCAGAGTGAGTGTTTGTAATTAAGTTCTTGTTTGTTATGGTGTGCGTATCTCGGAAGGTGCTATCAAGAGGTCCCGTTCGAAACCCCCCCAACACCGCGCAGCGTTACCGCCTCTCTTGCCCGCACACAATACACCAATTTACCGCGCAGGCAAAGCCATTATTCACCGTAACTTTGCGGTGTGTGTGCAGAGTGAGTGCTTGGAGATTGTGCTATAGGGGGGACGGTGAACGCCTTATCAACAAACGCGAGAGGGAGTTTGTGAATTCGCGAATATCTAAAGCGTTTGGGTTTGTTTTTGGCTTTAGCATCACTGTCCGGGGCGTGGCCTGAGGCTAGCACGACTAGGCATTATGGTTTAATCAGGCGTGGCATCCTGTGAGATATACTACCTTATGGGTCGCCGCTATCAGGCCTTATTGTGGCATCTTCTGCTTCCCATCCTCCTGTGGAAATAATGAGAACTCGATGATATAAAATATAGGTTGATGCCACGATTTAAAGCTTGATAAAAGGCTTAATTCTGTATTAAAAAAAGGCGTTATTATGGGGGTTAATCGTGAGGGAGAAGTAATATCATGTAATGATTAATATTAGTATTTTATCAGAGGGCTTAAAAGCCTTCATATCTGAGCTCGGAGGAGAGGATTCGAACCTGACGATGGTTTAAATTACAAATTTCATTAACGAGGAAAGAGTTCAGAACTAAAGTTGATTTTACGTATTCGTGTAATGTATATTTTGTTGGAAGTTAGACATTCTAAAACATCTTTTAATCCTTTGCTATGTATTATTACATGTATGTATATGTAGAGAGAGTTGGGAAAGCAATTAATACATGCTCTTTATGTACTCCTAATCACTCATAAACTTTCAACAGTTGGCGGAATTTCCAGTCAATTTCCCGCTGGAAAATTATGATTATCTGTTGTTGTTGTTTTAGATTCTGCTACTGGGAACAAAAAGTTCCAAGTAGCACGGGCTATGGTGAGCCCGTAGTGGACTTAGCTGGCACAGGAGCGGTGGCTGTAACTTGTAATCTGTAAGTTACAGATTATCTTCAACATAGCCGTCATATATGTAACCTCGTTGCACCTAACTTAACCTAACCTAACCTACTAACCTAACTTAACCTAACCTCTCTTAACGTAACTTAACCTCACCTACTAACCTAACCTAACCTTTCCGACCAATATAGCTAGTTCTCCCTACCGTTCAGGCGTGATTAATCCTGCCCACAGACAGATAGTTATTCTCAGGTAGTTTGGTGACTTGTTTCACCGATTTGCCTGGTTCTCATGACTGCATTGAGCATCCGGATATATGAGACAGAACCAAGTTGCAAACTTGTTCGCAACTTGTTCGTGAGGCACACGAACTGCCTGAGGAAGGGGGGGGGGGGGGAACCAGGCTTTTAACTTCGCTATATGTGGACTTTGCTAGGAATTTCTTTTTCAAGATTTTTCCTCATAACTTCGCTGTTATGGGGCTAAATAACTCCCTCATAACTTCGCTCATAACCTGTTAGGTTGTGAGGGAAGTTACGACACCTTGTTCTAAATTACAAGCGAACAAGCGTCTTCATTAACAACATCCTGGTTCTCCACTACAAGTAAATGTTGTAGTGATAAATGACAGTAGAACGTCAAGTCACCCAGCATTGTTCTTCGGTAGAGCTGTTGTCAAGCAACTAGAACAAACACAAGGCTTGGAGGAGGTGAACAAAGGAGGTGTTCTTTGTGTACAACAATAGTCAAAGAGAACACACTCGTGGCTGGGTGGAATTAGGTCATCTCTCTCCAGTTGTAATAAACACCATCTTGAGGTTATCTTGAGGTGATTTCGGGGCTTAGAGTCTCCGCGGCCCGGTCCTCGACCAGGCTTCCTTTTTGTTACACACCCCCAGGAAGCAGCCCGTAGCAGCTGCCTAACTCCCAGGTACCTATTTACTGCTAGGTAACAGGAGCAAGCATCAGGGTGAAAGAAACTTTTTGCAAATTTATCTCCGCCTCCACCGGGGATCGAACCCGGGACCTCGGTACTACGAATCCAAAACGCTGTCCACTAAGCTGTCAGGCGCCCTGACATGAGTGAGATAAATACCACTCAATACCATGGTACTCATGAGTACCATGAGATAAATTTACTCACAGATGCTGATGGCATAAAAAATAAATCACAGGAACTAATTGAGAGAGCAAAGGCGCCAGAGGTGAAAGTCATCGCAATAACAGAAACTATTCGTAAAAAGGAGTCGCCCACAGGGATGGTAATTTTTCTCTAAGCATGTACAAATTAATCTTTCCTAACTAAAGCTTTTACTCGAAAAGGACTCTTACATAACACTGTAAACAATATATCTGTTGCTTAACCAATCTACGCCAATAAAGTCACATTTCAGACCAGAAAGTACAAAAATATATCCATAGGGAATGTGTAAAGAGAATCTGTGAATGCCTTTTATTCACTTCTTCGAGGATATGAGTCCACACACTACAAAAAATGAGAGAGAGTGAGAGTAAAAAAAAAAAGAGTCACATAATTGTTTTGTTATTTATATGTATTATCGACTGTTTATCTTTATTACATGATAAAGCAAGACCATTACTGGTGGGCAGGAAGAGTGGGTTATCCCCCACCTCTCACGGCGGCACGGAGGACTGGGGCTGACACGGACGTACGTGACGGGAGACTTTATTTACACTTGTAAATCATTGTCTTGTGACGTTAGCTCCTGGGTGGGTTATTGCTCTCTCTCTCTCTCTCTCTCTCTCTCTCTCTCTCTCTCTCTCTCTCTCTCTCTCTCTCTCTCTCTCTCTCTCTCTCTCATCTCTCTCTCCTCTCTCTCTCTCTCTCTCTCTCTCTCTCTCTCTCTCTCTCTCGTACATGCACTCAAGTTCACTTATACACTCATGTACACACACAAGTACAAAAGTTAATAGGTGCTTAAAAGAGGTAACTGTTGAATTTGGGAATCTAAACGCTAAATAGAATCTCCATCACTGCCTTAGAATGTAATAAGCTGGAATATCTCAGTGGCTTCTAATCTCCATCCTATACCTTCCAAATCCAGATTGGGTTGAACACACTGGTCTCCAGTAGCAGAAAGCGGCATAAGATGAAACGTAGACAATTGCAGATGGTATGATGAATGAATCAGGGGAACTAATTGAGCGGGGGCACACGAACAACAGGTGAAAAACATTGCAATGGCAGAAACAAAACTTTTAGACACGCTTATGGATTTTATGCTTCCGATGGGCTATGAAGGCAACAGAGAGGCAACACAGGTGAAGGGGGTAGTGTTGATGGTGAAGGGTAGTGATGATGATGGTGAGGATTATGATCTAATAGAGAATTGAGGAAATGATCGTGACAGAGGTGGTTAACTCACAAGTGTTCATCATAGGCAGTTATTAAAGAAATTCCCATAAATGATACAAAATAATCCAGAATATAATCAGAAAATACAGAATAAACTCAGATACGAGAGAGGGAATACAGCTGCTGCAAAAGGTGCTCAGTTACGTCAGACTACAAAAACCATGAAGATATTACAGAATTGACTAAATTACTACAGAACATACACACAGCTACTGAATGTTCTCATATACTACAAAAAGTACATAAATGCTACATAATGTACTAACTTACAATATAACGTACATAGATATTACATAAAGTCCACACAACTACAGAATATTCAAAGATAATCTAGTACAGTACACGAACGTTACAAAACCTACTCATTAACTACACAAAGTACATTCAAGCTACACAATGTACACATATGCTTCAAAAAAAAGGTACACGATAACAAAATGTTCAGTTGCAACAGAAAGTAGACAGAAATACTACACGGACTCAAATGCAACAGAAAGTAGAGATAGTCATTGCAGACTTCTACTCCAGCCCGGCAGTAGGTTCTACCCCAAACTGGGGGGTAAGCCACACCAATCCCCTCTTCAAGACCACCCCAGAATGACTCCCTCGAACCCGTTGGTTTCATCCGGTGATACATCAGGACCAACCGACCTGTGATGGGTGGGAGGGGGTTTGCCGCCGGTGGTGTTCGGATATGATGGGATTGCAATAATAGTATTTCGCTTTGGTGTGTGTGTGTGTACGTGGGTGGGAGTGTGTGTTGTGTGTGTGTGTGTGTGTGTTGTGTGTGTGTGTGTGTGTGTGTGTGTGTGTGTGTGTGTGTGGTGTGTGTGTGTGTGTGTGTGTGTGTGTGTGTGTACTCACCTAGTTGTGTTTGCAGGGGTTGAGCTGTGGCTCTTTGGTCCCGCCTCTCAACTGTCAATCAACTGTGTACAGATTCCTGAGCTTTTTGGGCGTGTGTGTGTGTGTGTGTGTGTGTGCACCAAGACGTACTCACCTAGACACACTTGAACGTTCAAACGTCATCTAAACAACTACCTCCCTAACCGTTAAACGCAATGACTCACCACTCGTAAATCTTGTCATATATAAATTGAAAAAAAAAAACATAGATTTAAGATAGCTTCAACTTCTTAATCTATTCCCTAACACACACCTACGATTCTTACGCTAAAGAATCTCCTTCTAACATATATGTGACTTGCATGTGTGTGTCTATCGTTTCTTGGGATGTCTATCGGTTCGTAGATGTCTATCGGTTCCATCAATGTCTTCTCGTTTTGCTAGTCTTCTCTACTAACATTGCTTCTTGGTCAACATGTTCGACTCTCATTATAGACTCGAGAACCTGTACACCCGGGGACTGTATTGTGAGAGGTGGGAAGAGGCGGGGCCAAAGAGCTAAAGCTCAACCCCCTTGCTAGAACAACTAGGTAAGGGCATCACGGACATTCCTCTGCCTCCAGTGTGGCCACAAATAATACACACACACACACACACACACACACACACACACACACACACACACACACACACACACACACACACACACACACACACTCCATCACTCCTAATAACAGCTCCAGACACAACGATACATTAGAAGGGGAATTAATGACACACTCAGATGGAATCGATTGTCGATACAATTACACAACACAAAACATATTCCGTCCAATAGGACTCAAAGATAATACCACGACTGGTACCAATATACCTTCAAATTACTAATAATTATTGCAAATAAATATAATTATATATATATAATTATATATATATATATATATATATATATATATATATATATATATATATATATATATATATATATATATATATATATATATACATACATATAATAGATGGCATACTCGGCGGTGTCCGGGTCTCTCTCTCTGTAACAACTATCCTCTTTCTATAATCACATAACTTCTACACACAACCAACTCAGCGCCAGATATCCAACGTCCAGCAACACCAAAATATTCAACAGATACAATGACAATAGAAGAATGAACATTGTAAAAAGAATTTGTGTTGATTACAATGAATGTTTAAAAGGTTGTGAATCTCCACGATCTCCTAAGATTCCGGGCAGGAACCCAGTAGATAGCAGGCGTTCCCCCTCTGGATAGCCACATTGATGGGCTGAAAAGGGAATGTGGCAGCTTTTGGGTCTCTGGAAGTGTAACTGAGCCTAGAACCCAGTTCTTCGACAAAGCTTATGGCACACTTTCCCCAAGGGCTCAAGGGTCTCAGATACTGCGGAAACAAATATGTACCACTTAATATTGAATCACTTAACTATACTCAATGGTTTTAATTGCTTCTGTACAGTTGGCAACGCCTCGAACCTGACCAACACCGAAGAAGATAATGTAATGTGTAATAGTGTGATGTGTAAAAGTCTATCATTCTTCCAGCGCAAGAATGTCTATCCAGCGGTAAGGAGAGTCTATCCAGTCTATTCATACCCCTGTCTATCCAGCGGTATGTTGTGATCATCTAAGTGAATCACAGTACTGTCGCAGCTTCGCAGTCGCAGCACAGAATTTATACCCAAAAACAGAATCGCAGTTTTGGGTATAAAGAAATCGAAAGTTTTTGCCGGGCCTTGGGGTAGGGTAAGGCTCCTCTTGATGAAGTCAATAACTTCATTGTATTTACATGTTACATTCGTCCGCTTCCACCTTGCTGTAAATACATTTGAATTCCTTGAGAATTGGGGCACAAAGGTGTGCCCTAATTGTATGACACACATCTGAGTGTGTCATACATACGTATGGTTTCATATGGTACGTATGACTGAGTGTGTCATACGTACGTATGGTGTCAGAAACCATACATACTTCAGTACGTATGGTTTCTGGGTCGAGACGTGTGCCTTTTGCAGATGTACACAATGTTCAAATGAAGTTCCCCTGACTTGAGGGTACATATGATTGTATGACAAGCCATCTCCTCTTGCGACATTGCAACACGGAGCAATGCATGAGCTATTCTCAATACCACTGGGCTGTCACAGATGGTCTTGTTTTAATCTGGGGCCAGATTCACGAAAGGACTTACGAACCTGAACATCTTTTCTCAATCTTTGGCGGCTTTGTTTACAATTATTAAACAGTTAATGAGCTCCGAAGCACCAGGAGGCTGTTTATAACAATAACAACAGTTGAATGGGAAGTTTTCATGCTTATAAACTGTTTAATAAATGTAACCAAAACCGTCAATGATAGAGGAAAGATGTACACGTTCGTAAGTGCTTGCGTAAGTGCTTTCGTGAATCTGGCCCCTGGTCTGGATGCTGGGGGGGCTGCAAAGAGCATCTTACTAAATTCAGGATTCGACAAAGGCAGGATCTTGTATCCTCAAGGTGTTCAGGTAGGATTTATTTTACAACGTCATAACATGCAGAGGACGAAAAGATAGTCCATCGTCCTGTTTTGGTAGTACTTATAGTAACGATGAGGACCGTAGTACATATATACCGACGTACAAGGAAATTAGAAAGTAGGAATCGGCACTATTGTGTTGGACAAATTGGAAAGCTATTTTTCTACCTATATGTTGCAATAATATTTATTATTCTATAATATTTAAAGTTAGTTTTTAGTCTTCATTTTGTCGTGGGAGACTGTTCAATAGCGTCATTCTCACGTGGGAGACTGTTCAATAGCGTCATTCTCACGTGGGAGACTGTTCAATAGCGTCATTCTCACGTGGGAGACTGTTCAATAGCGTCATTCTACCGTGGGAGACTGTTCAATAGCGTTATTCTCACGTGGGAGACTGTTCAATAGCGTCATTCTATCGTGGGAGACTGTTCAACAGCGTCGCCAACACAGAAGCGGCTGTTCAATAACATGAACCCCACACCGGTAGTTGTTGCAGTTCAATAGAGTCGTTTAGACGCCGATAACTGATCAACAACAGCACCCTTCTCTCAAACTACGGATCTAAATTACCTTACCCTTTGATCCTCCTAACGAACAATGGGCGAATGACCAACTTTAGAAACATCTTTATAGTTTAGAAACGTCTTTATATCTTTGAAACGTCTTCATGCGTTTGAAACGTCTCTAGCAAGCTCTACTTTCGCGAGATTGCTGTCTTGTTTCAAGCGCAGGTTAGACATATATATATATATATATATATATATATATATATATATATATATATATATATATATATTATATATATATATATATATAATATATATATATATATATATATATATATATATATATATTATATACATATATATATATATATATATATATATATATATATATATATATATATATATATATATATATATATATATATATATATAATTTGAGAATCCCTCAGATCTCCGTCTCTACCGGTTATCTAAATCTGTTAACATACTATTCAAGAGTGCGGAGCGTGACACATGGCCAGAAGAAACAGTTTAATGGATCCGACCCAAGATGCCGTATATATACACACACACACACGACTCCACTCAGATGAGTTGCAGTACCTTGACTGCAGGAGGTACTGCAAGGGTTGAGGCGCCACAAATGACTTTGATTTAGAATTATTATTTTGCATTTATTTAAAAGTATAAAGCAAATTCACCGCGTGTTTGATCATCTTTTCCCCCTCCTTCCCCTTCCCTCTTTCCCCTCCTTTTTTCCCCTCCCCTTCCCTTTCCCTCTTCCCCCTGCCCTCATAGAAATAAAAAAAATTCGATATGCAAATTATTCCGGCAACCGGTTGGCGCCCAAAGCCCGCGGAAACTTCAACGAGTCAAAACGCCTCGATAGCGAGTATATTCATAGACGAGATAGCGAACAGATGATAACAAGATCAAGCTCCAACTCTCAAATATCTTTTCATACTGAATACCAATGTCTTAATAACGATTAATCAATTGATAACTGAATTCGGCAATTTCCACAAATGAATTGAATGGCCATAAATAGTTCGATACGAGTTCGATCCCAATTAATTGGGTCAATATTTTCTCTTCATTTTCAATATTTAGAAGCATAATTCCCTCTGTTTTGACGTCAATTTGCGGGGTAATATCATGGTATAAATGGGCCAGAGTGGTAGCCAATTTCCCATTTGATGTACAACGGAAATAGGAAAGCTACGAGCCACCGCGTGACAATTGCTGTAACACAGTTTAGGGAGTTTTTCTCTATCTTCCTCTCTCTCAGCTTACTTCTCACCCCTCCTACCCACTCTCTATTACATCCATCCTCGTTGTCTCTGTCTCTCTCTCTCTCTCTCTCTCTCTCTCTCTCTCTCTCTCTTTACATTTTCTCAGTGACACATGACGATAGTGTGATTACTCTATGCTAGTAATTGCTAGAGCGCATCCGGTTAGTGTGTGAAAATTCTGGTCCGGGTTCAGTGGAAGCCTCAGAAATCCATCGTATGTTCAGTAGAATTCCAGGTTGCGAACCTTTTGACCATGGTCTAGTTTGACTAGGGCGTGTGCGTGTGAACACCCACAGCATTGGTTCGAATCCTCATCACGGCTCCTATGGATATTATTATTAATATTATTATTAAGAGGGTTACTCTATAAATTTGTTATTTATATTAATTATCTTGCCATATTGGATCTGGAGCATATTTGGAGTCTGAAGTATGCTCCCGTCTGAAATATACTTCATCATATCGAAAATGTTAAAATTCTGCGGTATCACTTGTGATAGCCTTGATCTAGAAGGCTGTTGGTTGAAGCGGCACGCAGGTCAGGCCCATAGACCCACTACAACCCGGTTGGTCCGGCACTTCCCGTAGGGACATACCTGTTTCTTAAATATGTTCACATTTGCGTCGGCAGTATTTCAATAAATTTGTTGAGAGGAGAATATGTGAGTTATTATGTGTTGTTTATGTGTGTCTCTGTGACGGTAATGGTCAGCTGAGTTGTAAATGTTGTGCTTCGTAGATGATATAGTAGATGTTCTACCTTATACTCTATCTACCTCATCTACGTTTCCCTCATCTATATATATATGTGAGGTAGAACATCTACCTCAACTAGAATTCAACCCAACGTCTACAGCATTCAACAAAACAGCATCATATCTACTTCATCTACTCCACATGTACCTCATCTACCGCATCATATCAGCCTCATCTACCCCACAGCAACCCTGATAGACCT
Organism: Procambarus clarkii; assembly: GCF_020424385.1. Classification (NCBI taxonomy): domain Eukaryota; kingdom Metazoa; phylum Arthropoda; class Malacostraca; order Decapoda; family Cambaridae; genus Procambarus; species Procambarus clarkii. The sequence goes on along the minus strand of NW_025566542.1, from coordinate 4,866 downwards.
AACCAAACAAGGCCCCACAAGTGACCCATCATGACAACAAACACCCCCCACACAGTGTTTTATTCAAACAATCAGTTTAGATTGTAATGAGGCTCAGCAAACAAAAAAAAACCGTGTCTAACATTAATATTTACCACCTGCGTCCCAACACAGCTTAAAAGATCCTTGACCGCGTCTGAATTATTTCCGACCACATCTCTGGATTCGTGTTACTGTGTATCTCATGTATTTTTCTTGTATTATTTGAAATAAGAGACCCAATAATGTGAATGATAAATATGTTTCTGACAACGATGTATTTCTTTCTCACTGCCCACAAGAGGAAAAAAATTACAGTTCAGTTCTTACAAAATTAAGATGATCGAGAACTTATTCACGAAGACAAGCGGGTTGGACAAGTATATGAGTGGGATTGGGTGGTTATAGATAGGAGCTGCCTCGTATGGGCCAATAGGCCTTCTGCAGTTACCTTTGTTCTTATGTTCTTATGTTCTTAAGACCTTTCCCGACATCAGGTGAAGCGCCACGAAGAAGACGAATGGCGTCTGTGAATTACATGTCCACTTGGGGATTGTCAGCCCCAAGGATCTCTATATATAGGCAAGACATTAACAAAGTCTTTCAAGGCGTCTGCTGATTATACACAAACAAGGCTCTATCAAAGACCATATATTTTCTACATAGAACTAAACCATCACCAGAGTTATGTAAATAAAGTAATCACTGCTACTATGGACCCACTTCCCCTCTGCCTCCGAACATGCCGAGGAGAACAGTAGTGAAACAAGTCCTTCTGGCTCACGCCACAGCTTCCTAAAATAATAATTATAACAATTAATTAGCCAAAAGTACAATAATTAATAGATTCGCCATTCACCAAGTGAATGGTGAATCTGTACCACCATGACTTAGTGGACTTAAAACAAAATGTTCATGTTTTATATTACAGAATTAGCCTAAATAACAAACTGAAAAAAATGGTTAAAATCAACTAGAGATTCTAACTTGTCCAAGCAATTCTAGGCCTAATTTAATATACATTTATGTGCTATGCTAGGCCTAGGATTTTTACGGTTGTACTTTGGTTCATATTTTTGTCTTGCCTTTTTTGAAAATTAATTGTACAGAACGTGAATATTGCGATGGTTGCAGACCAGGGGGGCCAGATTCACGAAGCAGTTACGCAAGCACTTACAAACCTGTACATCTTTTCTCAATCTTTGGCGGCTTTGTTTACAATTATTAAACAGTTAATGAGCGCCGAAGCACCAGGAGGCTGTTTATAACAATAACAACAGTTGATTGGCAAGTTTTCATGCTTGTAAACTGTTTAATAAATGTAACCAAAGCCGTCAAAGATTGAAGAAAGATGTACACGTTCGTAAGTGCTTGCGTAACTGCTTCGTGAATCTGGCCCCATGTACTTGCGACGAAACAGTTGCTCTAAGTATTGGTTAGGTTAGGTTAGGTTAAGTTAGGTTAAGTTAGGTTAGGTTAGGTTAAGTTAGGTTAAGTTTGGCTAGGTTAGGTTAGGTTAGGATTAGTTAGGCTAGCTTAGGTTAGGTTAGAATTTTCGATCTATTAGCAATGGATACATTAAGATTATTCGGGATAATTAGCGAGGGATTATCGTCCTGGCCTAGCCATATGCAATGGTCCCGGGTTCGATTCCCGCTGAGGAGGTAATGTTGTTTAAAATTTCTGTTTGAGCCTAAAATTTCGGTTTGAGCCTGCGAGCAGCCGCGTCCAACAGCCTGGTTGATCAGTCCAGCAAATAGGAGGCCTGGTCGACGACCGAGCCGCGTGGACGCTGAGCCCCGGAAGCACCTCAAGGTAAGGTAAGGAGATATACCTTCACATTATATACTCTGTCCTATAGTCACGTATACCAGAGTATACATTATATACTCTGTGGTATAGTCATGTATCTTCTTGAGAGATGGTTATCTTGAGATGATTTCGGGGCTTAGTGTCCCCCGCGGCCCGGTCCTCGACCAGGCCTCCAGCACCAGGAAGCAGCCCGTGACAGCTGACTAACTCCAAGGTACCTATTTACTGCTAGGCAACAGGGGAGCACTAGGGTGAAAGAAACTCAGCCCATTGTTTCTCGCCGGCGCCGGGAATTGAACCCGGGCCACAGGATCACGTGCCCAGCGTGGTATCCACACAGCCACCCGGCGTGTGTGTGTGGTGGATGTGATGATAGTAGCGCAGGTGTCACATCCACCCACTACAACCACACCAACTCATCCACCACCACTGCAACATTATCACTGCCGCCGCAGCAACCGCGGAAAGAACCGCAGCGACCGCACCAGCCTCATCAACCACTGCCACCACCACCACAACAACCACCACCATCACCACAATCACCACCACCACCACTACCACTCCCCCACACCACCACCACAACCACGCCACCTCCCCACCACCACCATCACAACCACCACCACCACAACCACAACACCACCACAACCACCACCAACACTACCACCACAACCACCACCACCCTCCCCCCCCCCCCCACCACCGACCACCACCGCACAAGGGCGAGCGGCGGAGGAGGAACAAGTCGAACCTATATAAATCCCACACCAACTCCACCCCTTGCAGCCATAACAATTTGTACCTACAGCATCTCCAACACCTTAGCCGCTTGGGCAACAACTGCCCCAACCCTCCCACCCGACGCCACGCGAAACCCACCCTTCCTCCCCCCATCCCTAAGACCCGATTTCGGAGTCTCCGTGGTCGTGCGGGTTGGTGGCTTCCCGCCCCTAGGGATCCTGGCGGCTAAAAAAGGGCCCGACGCAGCGCTCTTTATTTCCCCGCGACACCTTAGGCGCGAAATGTGGGGGAAGAAAAAAAAAAAAAAAAATCGCATAACTCCTTGAATCTCCTCCAGTCAGAGAGATAATTAGATGGGCCGTCTTCTGCAGCTTCTCTCGTCTCCTTCCTCAAACACGAAGGTAGTTAGGTAGACTGGTAGACTGGTAGGTATGTAGGTAGGAGGCACGTTGGCGGGTAGATACGTAGGTTGAATGTTTAGGCTTGGTAGGTAGATGGGTATGGGATTGGGGATGCAGGTGTATCTGTTTCAAGGTAGACTGGTTTAGGTAGGTAAGGTAGATAGGTAGGTAGGTATGTAGGTCTGGTAGATATTTAGGCAAGTCCACAGAGCCTGCGTCGCTCACTGAACGTAAACTCACTCTCTCTCTCTCTCTCTCTCTCTCTCTCTCTCTCTCTCTCTCTCTCTCTCTCTCTCTCTCTCTCTCTCTCTCTCTCTCTCTCTCTCTCTCTCTCTCTCTCTCTCTCTCTCCTTCACCTCTGGGTGCTGGACGCGGATGGTCATATCCCTTAATATGTGGTTTATGGAAAGCGATAGATCAGATCTTATCGCTTATCTCTTGGACCTATCGCAAGAAAATGCAAATTCGATTTCTTATGATTGGGTTAACTGATCATGTGGCGTTGAGAGAAGGGGGGTTATAGTGGTTAGCAAAGGTGGTTAATGCTGGTAGGCGATTGGTGGTGGGTTGGTAGTTAAGTAGGTTGGTAGATGATGGTGGTGGTGGTAGAAGTGGTTATTGGTGATTGTGGTGGAGTGTGGTTAGCAATGCTGGTGTTATTTGTTGAATTGTGGTTGTGCTGGTGGTAGTTGGGATGGTTGGCGGTGATTTTGGTGGTAGTTACTGTGGCGCTAATGACTACGGTGGTTGCCATGGTTCACCGTGGCCCCTATAGTGGTTGCCATGGTTCACCATGGCCCCTATAGTGGTTGCCATGGTTCACCATGGCCCCTATAGTGGTTGCCATGGTTCACCGTGGCCCCTATAGTGGTTGCCATGGTTCACCGTGGCCCCTATAGTAGTTGCCATGGTTCACCGTGGCCCCTATAGTGGTTGCCATGGTTCACCATGGCCCCTATAGTAGTTGCCATGGTTCACCGTGGCCCCTATAGTGGTTGCCATGGTTCACCGTGGCCCCTATAGTGGTTGCCATGGTTCACCGTGGCCCTATAGTAGTTGCCATGGTTCACCGTGGCCCTATAGTAGTTGCCATGGTTCACCGTGGCCCCTATAGTAGTTGCCATGGTTCACCGTGGGCCCTATAGTGGTTGCCATGGTTCACCGTGGCTCCTATAGTGGTTGCCATGGTTCACCATGGCCCCTATAGTGGTTGCCGTGGTTCACCGTGGCCCCTATAGTGTTGCCATGGTTCACCATGGCCCCTATAGTGGTTGCCATGGTTCACCATAGCCCCTATAGTGGTTGCCATGGTTCACCATGGCCCCTATAGTGTTGCCATGGTTCACCGTGGCCCCTATAGTGTTGCCATGGTTCACCGTGGGCCCTATAGTGGTTGCCATGGTTCACCGTGGCCCCTACAGTGTTGCCATGGTTCACCGTGGCCCCTATAGTGGTTGCCATGGTTCCCCATGGCCCTACAGTGTTGCCATGGTTCACCATGGCCCTACAGTGTTGCCATGGTTCACCATGGCCCCTACAGTGTTGCCATGGCTCACCTGCCAGTTGCCATAGAAGATAGAGATCAGACGCAGGTAATTCTTCAACACCTGGGCGACGTCGCCACATCTCCAAATGGGCGAGGTTCTGTCCGGGCGAATTCTTCATAAATCAAACCTACGTAAGAGGGTGAGCGTGCAACCCCGCGGGGGGAGGAGGTATGGGAGGGGGGGATGATGATGATGATGATAATGATGATGATGATGATGATGATGATGATGGGAAGGGATTTGTGGGACGGGAATTTGGGCTATGATGATAATTTAGGAGTGGGAGGGGGTGGGGGGAGAGAGATGTGGCAGCGTTGCACCTGCTGCTTATGTGTTGGTCAGCACAAGCG
>NW_025566541.1:0-74365 GCF_020424385.1 Procambarus clarkii | reverse complement strand
ATATATATATATATATAATACATATATATCTACATATACATATATATATATATATATATATATATATATATATATATATATATATATATATATATATATATATATATATATATATATATATGTCGTACCTAGTAGCCAGAACGCACTTCTCAGCCTACTATGCAAGGCCCAATTTGCCTAATAAGCCAAGTTTTCATGAATTAATGTTTTTTCGACTACCTAACCTACCTAACCTAACCTAACCTAACTTTTTCGGCTACCTAACCTAACCTAACCTATAAAGATAGGTTAGGTTAGGTTAGGTAGGGTTGGTTAGGTTCGGTCATATATCCACGTTAATTTTAACTCCAATAAAAAAAAATTGACCTCCTACATAATGAAATGGGTAGCTTTATCATTTCATAAGAAAAAAATTATAGAAAATATATTAATTCATGAAAACTTGGCTTATTAGGCAAATCGGGCCTTGCATTGTAGGCTGAGAAGTGAGTTTTGGCTACTAGGTACGACATATATATATATATATATATATGTCGTACCTAGTAGCCAGAACTCACTTCTCAGCCTACTATGCAAGGCCCGATTTGCCTAATAAGCCAAGTTTTCATGAATTAATGTTTTTTCGTCTACCTAACCTACCTAACCTAACCTAACTAGCTTTTTTTGGCTACCTAACCTAACCTTACCTATATATATAGGTTAGGTTAGGTTAGGTAGGGTTGGTTAGGTTCGGTCATATATCTACGTTAATTTTAACTCCCAAAAAAAAAAATTGACCTCATACATAGTGAAAAGGGTAGCTTATCATTTCATAGAAAAAAATTATAGTAAATAAATTAATTCAGGAAAACTTGGCTTATTAGGCAAATCGGGCCTTGAATAGTAGGCTGAGAAGTGAGTTCTGGCTACTAGGTACGACATATATATATATATATATATATATATATATATATATATATATATATATTATATATATATATGTATATGTATATGTATATATATATATATATATATATATATATATATTATATATATATATATATATATATAATATATATATATATATATATATATAATTGCTTAAAGTGTACATCATAATAAAAAAAAAAAGGGGGTGGTAGGAGAAATGAACACTCTTTCGTATTCAGAGTTAAATGTCAAGTTTTTCCCTGAGTGCTCTTTGTTCCCTTCTCTGAGGCTGTGGGTCCCTATAATTGCACCAGTGGTGGTACCCCCCTATATATATATATATGTATATGTATATATATAATATATATATATATATATATATATACATATATATATATATATATATATATATGTATATATATATATATATATATATATATGTATATATATATATATATATATATATATATATATATATATATATATATATATATGTATATGTATATGTATATATATATATATATATATATATATATATATATATATATATATATATATATATATATATATATATATATATGTCGTACCTAGTAGCCAGAACGCACTTCTCAGCCTACTATGCAAGGCCTGATTTGCCTAATAAGCCAAGTTTTCCTGAATTAATATATTTTCTCAAATTTTTTTCTTATGAAATGATAAAGCTACCCATTTTCATTATGTATGAGGTCATTTTTTTTTATTGGAGTTAAAATTAACGTAGATATATGACCGAACCTAACCAACCCTACCTAACCTAACCTAACCTATCTTTATAGGTTAGGTTCGGGTAGGTAGCCGAAAAAGTTAGGTTAGGTTAGGTTAGGTAGGTTTGGTAGTCGAAAAAACATTAATTCATGAAAACTTGGCTTATTAGGCAAATCGGGCCTTGCATAGTATGCTGAAAAGTGCGTTCTGGCTACTAGGTACGACATATATATATATATATATATATATATATATGTATATGATATTGTGACAATAATCTCCTTCAAGAGATTGAGCCTGCTCTTCCCTCCACAAACACGTCGTTGAAATTATATAAAACGACTATGGAAGACATGTCCAACAACAACAACAACACCAGCAAGGCTTGCCAGGGTGAGCAAAACGTATGCAGCCAGCCACCTGTTCGTACTCAAACCACCAAACTACATGTTGATCGCTACCGGCTCCGCTGATTGGTCGCCGGTCTGGCTGCACCTGCACTCGCCCCCCCATACTACTTGATGTCTGGGGTCGCACCAACCTCAGACTCAGAATGTTCAGTGCTCTCATTGTCACCACTCCTCCCAGCTAGACGCTAGCGTGTACTGAGAGAAGTGGTGGCTTAAAGCCAATATTCCAACACCTCCCATTTACTTTTGTATTGCACTTCTTGTTATTTTGCCTTAACGTAACTTTTCATTGTGTCATCTAATTATTCTTATTATTTTGATTGATTTTATTATAAGAATTTGTTTGTCCATTTTTTCATGTTTTGATTTATTTAACGTAATTAAAATTTCATTGTTAAAATTTACTTGTGTTTTGTGTGTCTTCTCCTTACCTTACCACAGACGAAGTTCCAGTTTTTCTATTTTTTTTTATAACTATGTGACGAGGCCATACCCCTAGCCTTAAACAGCCGAACACCAACGCGTTACCGTCACAAGTTATATGGGGGCCTGTCCTAGGAGCTTCACTCAGGTACTGGTGCCAAGTGGTAATTTATGGTAAGCGTATTTAACTTTGTTAACGTAGCTTTACTATTTTCATTCAATTCATTTTTTATAAGGTGCGGTGTATTGTGCATTACGAGAGTAACATATAGTGAAGGTGAGACAACTTTGGATTACGTGGTGACTGTAGGCCGCAGTCATACTCTTAATTGGTCATCTCTCCCTCCATGTTATTACTCGTATTTACTATCTATGTCCCTTGAATATTTCTCATTCTGACAGATCATCATATTGGTACCCTGGTACTGTGGTCTGCCCCGGGTCAAGAGTACCCAATCTTCTGCAATCTGACTGTAGGAGGACAAAGAGGGCCATAGTTCCTCTAGCTCGAACTTTAGTTGCTGAATTGGGACCTCAGCAGCAGTTCTCGTCACAAGTTGACACCTCGCACCCCTACACGTCAGTCAGAGATGATGATACATACAACGGTAGGGAATTAGCTTACTTTTTCAGAGCACAAAAGTTCGCTAATTCTGTAAGTATCATATTAAATTCAGTAGGAAAAACTTGCTTTATGTCCTATAGAGACTTGGCAAGGTATGCCTACATCCTTGGACTACCAATTTTACTTTTGAAGCATTTAACTGTTTCATTTGTTTTCGAAACTTTGTTTCATTTGCTAGTAGGATTTTCTTGCCCTTATTCTCTTACATGAGTACCGGGTACAAGATTTCTGCGCCCTTGATTTAATTTAATCATTTAATATCTTTCACTTAACGTTAATTGTTAAAGATCACACAGGATAGGTACCAGTTGCCACGTTGTCCTGTTTCTGACATTTCACTATTGAATATTCGTGTACCTTTATTTGCTAATTTCACCATGTTTCGTCTCCAAACTTTCCGTGGCAAATCCAGCAGGTGAAATAGGGACTTTAAGTCGTGCCAAGAGGACTGAATTACAAACTCTTGCACATGAGTATCAACTAGAAGTTCCCTACCAAGCCAACAAAAATGACCTACACAACCTGTTGCTGGATTACTATTTAGAGCAAGGTAAGATAGACTCTGAAACTCATGAAACTTACTATATTGCAGATAAAACTGACTTGGCAACGATGAAACTCAAACTAGAGCTGGCTAAGATTGAACGTGAGCAGCAAAGGGAAGCCCGCGAACAACAAGAACGAGCGGCTGCCATAAAAAGGGAAGAACAAGAACGCGAAGCTGCTTTGAGGAGGGAAGAACAAGAACGAGAAATCACCCTCAGAGAACGTGAAGCTGCTTTGAGGAGAGAAGAACACGAACGTGGACTCGCCCTCCACGAACGTGAGGTCGCCTTGCTCCATGAACGTGAGAGAGTACAGCTTGAAACAAAACAACGCGAGTTGGAAATACAACGCGAACATGACAAGCAACAAGCAACTCTGGCTCTAGAGTGTCGTCAACGTGAAATCGCCTTGGAAACTTCCCACTTCACTCAACGCCAGCAAGCTACTGCCAATCTTCCCGTCAGTTTTAATATATCACATGCAAGTAAGTTAATGCCATCCTTTGTAGAAGCAGAAGTTGATGTGTTTTTCACCACCTTTGAAACCCTTGCTAATCAACTCAGTTGGCCTGTCGACCAATGGGCCACACTTCTCAGAGTCCATCTTACAGGTAGAGCTGCAGTCACACTCAGTACTTTGGCGTCTGAGAATGACTACTACACTCTGAAACAAGCAGTGTTAGACGCCTACCTACTTTCCACCGAAAGTTATAGAAGGAAATTCCGTGACCACCTGAAGGCAAGTACCACTACCTTCCTCGAGTTTGCTAACACGAAACGGAGGTATTTCATGAAATGGCTGGAAGCAGCACATGTCTCTACTTTTACAGAACTCGTCAACCTGATGCTTGTTGAAGAATTCTTGAGACGTGTGCCGCCTCCTGTCCGCCTCTACTTAGCAGATAAAGAAGAAACCGACTACCTGAAGTGTGCTAAGTCGGCTGACACTTACAGCCTCATCCACCGGCTGACACCCGAACCATCCTCCAGTAAGAAGTCGTGGTACAGTTACGAGAAGGTGAGCCCCGATCAAGCTGGTTCACAACTGTACTGCAAGTATTGTAGACTCTATGGACATACCATAGACAAGTGTGGTAAGTCTCAATACAAGGGAACCACTGACCAACAACGACCCAAACCAACTCCTCCTAAGTCCGGTAAGCCTGTGATGAATGTTGGTGTTGATGTTAATGATCTTTCTCTTTTCAGTAACCACCTGTATACTGGAACTGTCTCTGCCAACGGTTCAAATCCGGAGGGACGTTTCAAATTGAAGATCTTGAGGGACACAGCTGCTCTACAATCGATCATCTTGAAGTCGGCTGTGCCCAACATAGTCTACACCGGGGAAACAGTCTTCATCACTGACCTCACTGCTACCACTCCATACCCTCTCGCCAGAGTCCACCTGGATTGTCACTACGTGAACGGGGAAGTCCAAGTCGCCGTCAGGGAAAAGCCTTTTCCCATGCCTGGAGTGCAACTTCTCCTAGGCAACGACTTGGCAGAAGACCTGCAACCGACCAACCTGATCGTCATGGACAAACCCAGGTGTGTAACTCTGTGCCAATAAACCCTATTCTTGAGTATGTTCCAGCAGAGGTTCAAGAGAGTGATGAAGCTTCTCCTCCGGTTCTCGTGACCACCCGTGCACAAGCCGCACGTCCACAGCCAGCTGACTCTACTGCTACCGCTGTCCCTCAAGACCCTCAGAAACTCCCCCCGCATCTGACCAAGTTGGAGTTCCGTAAGTTGCAGAGGGAAGATCTTACTTTAACACCATTGTTTTTCCAGGCTGAGACTCAACCCGACAGTATTCCTGGGTTCTTCCTAGAGAACGACTTGCTCTACCGCAGATATAGACCCAGTAAACTGAAGGAGGAGGACGATTGGGCCAACATCGAACAACTTGTGATTCCCACCAGTCTGTGGCCCACTATTCTACACCTGGCCCACGGAGCATTCTCCCACTACGGCTTCAACAAGACTTACCATGGGATTCGTCAAGACTACTACTGGCCAGGTATGGTAAATAACGTCAAACAGTACGTAAAACAGTGTCATACATGTCAGATGGCAGGCAAACCGAACGTCTCCATTCCCAGAGCACCACTGATTCCCATACAGGTGCCTGCGGAACCTTTCCACAGACTCATAATAGACTGTGTTGGTCCTTTACCTCGGACCAGTTCAGGTAACGCCTACATCCTAACCATCCTGTGTCCTACCACCAGATTTCCCATAGCAGTTCCAGTGAAGAACATCACGGCTGCTACGGTTATAAAACATCTATTGAAGATCTTCACTCAATACGGATTTCCCAGGGAGATTCAAAGTGACTGTGGCACCAACTTCACCAGTGATCTCTTCAAAAGGACACTGGAGGAGTTCAACATCAAACAGGTATTGTCCAGCCCCTATCATCCTGCTTCACAGGGTTCTCTTGAACGTAGTCATCAGACCATCAAAGCACTCTTGAAAAAGTTTTGTAGTGAAACCTCAAAGGATTGGGATAAGCAGATTGACCTAATAATGTGTATTTTCAGAAGTCTCCCCAATGAGTCCCTAGGAGTATCTCCTTATGAGATGCTCTACGGCCGTAAGTGCCGTACTCCCCTTAAGGCTTTCAAAGACTCTCTCCGAGATGCCACCTTCAGTGAGCATCAGAATGTGCCCCAGTTTCTTCAAAACCTTCAACACATTCTAGAAAGAGTCCACCGCTTTGCCCATGATAATCTATTGAAAGCCCAGGTGAGAATGAAGACTCATTACGACCAAACCAGCAAAGTAAGAAAATTCAAGCCGGGAGACTTCGTCCTTGCCTATTTCCCTATCCCAGGTTCACCTTTACAAAACAGATTTTCAGGACCCTACTGCGTCAAAGAGTGCAGAAACAACAACAACTACGTCATAGAAACTCCAGATAGGCGGCGGAAGACCCAGCTGTGCCACGTCAACCTCCTGAAGCAATATAATGGTACTCCTCCCACTGTCTTGACTAACTATTCCACATTCACAGAACCCTACATCCACAGTGAGACCTTCCAGCTTCTCCTCCCGAAAGCACTGACAAGGAGTCAGCGCTTTCTAATTCCGAAATCCTTAATGATCTTCCCAAATACTTTCAGGATAATCATAGTGCACCTCTCGTCAAGATCTTCAGAGAACATCAAGAGTTGTTCAGAGATGATCCCCAAGAGTGTAATGTTACCCAGCACGACATCCAACTGCTCCCCGACACCCGGCCGATTCGTCAACCCTTCTACCGAATCAGCCCGAGCAAGAAGGAAGTCATGCGTGCTGAGGTGCAATACCTCTTGGATCATGGACTGGCTACACCTTGTGAGTCCCCCTGGGCCTCACACTGTATCTTGGTGCCCAAACCCCAAGGTAAGGTGCGGTTGTGCACTGACTATCGTAAACTGAACTCTGTCACTGTCAAGGATGCTTACCCCTTGCCAAGGATAGATGACATCCTTGATGCCATTGGTAGTGCCCAGTACTTGTCCCAAGTGGACTTGCTTAAGGGCTACTATCAAGTGTGTCTAACGGAGCGCGCTAAAGAGATATCTGCCTTCATCACTCCTTTTGGACTTTTCAGATATGAACGCCTTCCTTTCGGACTATGTAATGCCCCGGCCACCTTTCAAAGAGCTGTCAACCGTGTCATCCAGGGCTTGGATAACACATACGCCTACCTGGACGATATCGTCGTAGCCTCCAACTCCTGGAGTGAACATCTGCTCCAGCTGCGACGTCTGTTCTCAAAGCTCATGACAGCCGGCCTCACCATCAACCTGGGCAAGTCCACTTTCGCGAAAGGTAAAGTGCGTTATCTGGGTCATGTTATTGGGAGTGGCAGCATAGCTCCGTTAGACTCACACACTCAAGCCATCCAACAGTATCCACAGCCTACCACCAGGAAGCAGCTCCTGCGCTTCCTTGGTCTTGCCTCTTACTACCGTAGGTTTGTGAGGAATTTCAGTACAGTCGCCACACCTCTAATTCTATTAACCAGTCCCAAGCAACGGTATAATTGGACCATACAGCAAACCGTTGCTTTTGAACAACTCAAATTCCTCCTCTGTTCTAACCCCATTCTCGCCTCTCCAGATATCACCAAGCCTTTCGTCCTTCATGTCGACGCCAGTGGTACCGGCGTTGGTGGTGTCCTGATGCAACAACGAGGCGAGGAGGTTCTACCTGTCAGCTACTACAGCTACAAACTGAAACCACACCAGAGGAACTACAGCACTATTGAAAAGGAGCTACTATCCATCGTCCTGAACCTCCAACACTTCGCTCCGTACCTACAAGGCGCCAGGTCTACCACCATCTTCTCAGACCACAACCCTCTCCGCTTCCTACATCAAGCCCAATTCACCAACCAGCGTCTTCTACGATGGGCACTGTATTTACAAGACTTCAACCTGGAGATCCGCTATATCAAGGGTTCTGACAACACCATAGCCGATGCCCTCTCCAGAGTTTATGAAGTAGAAGCGACTCCATCCATTACTCCACCACATAACGACGTACTTCTTCCAGAACCGCAGGCTTCGGGGGAGAGTTGTGACAATAATCTCCTTCAAGAGATTGAGCCTGCTCTTCCCTCCACAAACACGTCGTTGAAATTATATAAAACGACTATGGAAGACATGTCCAACAACAACAACAACACCAGCAAGGCTTGCCAGGGTGAGCAAAACGTATGCAGCCAGCCACCTGTTCGTACTCAAACCACCAAACTACATGTTGATCGCTACCGGCTCCGCTGATTGGTCGCCGGTCTGGCTGCACCTGCACTCTCCCCCCCATACTACTTGATGTCTGGGGTCGCACCAACCTCAGACTCAGAATGTTCAGTGCTCTCGTTGTCACCACTCCTCCCAGCTAGACGCTAGCGTGTACTGAGAGAAGTGGTGGCTTAAAGCCAATATTCCAACACCTCCCATTTACTTTTGTATTGCACTTCTTGTTATTTTGCCTTAACGTAACTTTTCATTGTGTCATCTAATTATTCTTATTATTTTGATTGATTTTATTATAAGAATTTGTTTGTCCATTTTTTCATGTTTTGATTTATTTAACGTAATTAAAATTTCATTGTTAAAATTTACTTGTGTTTTGTGTGTCTTCTCCTTACCTTACCACAGACGAAGTTCCAGTTTTTCTATTTTTTTTTATAACTATGTGACGAGGCCATACCCCTAGCCTTAAACAGCCGAACACCAACGCGTTACCGTCACAATATGTATATGTATATATATATATATATATATATATATATATATAATGTCGTACCTAGTAGCCAGAACTCACTTTTTGGCCTACTATTCAAGGCCCGATTTGCCTAATAAGCCAAGTTTTCCTGAATTAATATATTTTTTCTAATTTTTTTCTTATGAAATGATAAAGTAAGTAAGTAATTATCAAAAGAAGGCACCAAACCGGGAAGGCTATGTAGCACCATCAAATACGCAAAATAATCAGAGGGCGCTAAATATCACCAAGGATGCCAATACGAGAACAAAAACGCATAAGGCGAACGATATCAAAAGTATCCGAGTCACCAAGAATTCTATCGAGGGACAGGTGACCGCGAGGGGCGGTCGGAAAGCAAGACATACGCTCGTCCTGGAAGTCAGGACATTCAAGAAGGACATGCACGACCGTAAGAGGGACAATGCAACTAGGACAATAAGGAGCAGGGCGGCGCTCCATCAAGTGACCATGGGTTAAGCGAGTATGGCCAATACGCAACCTCGCCAGAGCTGTTTCCCACCGCCGGTTACGGTGGAAGGAGGACTGCCACGAGGAAACACAACATTTAAGAGTACGTAGCTTGTTACCAGTAACAGACAACCAAGAAGCCTGCCAACGGGTAAGGACTGAGGAATGGATAACCGGGTAAAAGTCGGAATACGGAATGCCCTTACGAGAGATGGGACAAGAGCGGACAGCTTCCTTGGCGGCAGCATCCGCACGCTCATTTAAAGACACACCAATATAGCTGGGAACCCAACAAAACTCAACCGAATTAAATTTACTATGAACGAGAAACAGCCAATGCTGGATCTCGACAACCACTGGATGAACTGGATTAAAGGACCCGAGAGCCATGAGGGCACTACGAGAGTCAACAACAACTACAAAGGAAGACTGACAACGAGAAAGTAGGAGACGAAGAGCATAGAGAATGGCATAAAGTTCCGCTGTAAAGATGCTAGTCTCCGGAGGCAAGCGACACATATAAGTGCGATCAGGAAAAACAACAGAGTAGCCAACACCGTCCGCTGACTTAGACCCATCGGTGAAGACAGAAACGGAGCGGGAGTGAGAAGAAAAGTGCTCGAGGAAAAGGCGTTTTAGAACCGTAGGAGGGGTAAAAGCTTTAGTGATACGGGTCAAGGAAGTACAAAACCGCGGAAGAGGGACCCTCCACGGGGGCAAAGAAGGAACAACACGAGGAGAAACATCAGAAATACGAACGGAAAGAGAATCCTGCAGGCGAGATAACCGGACAGAAAGAGGGAAGTGGTGAAGAGGAACAGGAACCGCAGGAGGGGTAAAAGTTAAAGCACGACAGAGGTGAGAGGAAGGATGTTGCAAGGACCGCGCAAGATAGCGAAGACAGTAGCGATCACGGCGGTCCTGGAGAGACAGGAAGCCAGTGTCAACATACAAGCTAAGGACGGGAGTCGAACGAAAGGCACCAGAACTGAGGCGCAACCCAGTATGGTGCAAAGCATCAAGACGGCGAAGAGTAGAAGGAGAAGCAGACGAGTAAGCAGGGCAACCATAATCGAGCTTAGACAGGACGAGAGAAGAATGTAAAGCAAGAAGAGTGCGCCTATCTGCCCCCCAAGAAGTATGGGATAAGACCCGAAGGAGGGTAAGGGCCTTAGAGCACTCAACACGGAGGTAAGAGATATGGGGAGACCAAGACAAACGAGTGTCAAGGAATAACCCCAAAAGCTTCGCGGAATCTTTGTATTCAAGGGGATGACCATAAAGTGACAAAGAGGGACGAAGAACAACCCGTTTCCGCGTAAATGTCATGGCACAAGTCTTAGAAGTAGAGAACTTGAAGCCATGATCAGTGGCCCAAGACGACACGGCATCAATTGCAAGTTGAAGCCGGCGTTGAAGGAGAGGCGAATCATCACCCTGACAACAAAGGGTAAGATCATCGACATAGAGAGCGGAGAAGACACCAGAAGGAAGAGAGGAAAGAAGACCATTGAGGGCAACCAGAAAAAGAGTAGTGCTCAGAACACTACCCTGGGGCACACCTTCATATTGCTGAAAAGAGGGAGAGAGAGCGGTACCAAGGCGCACCCGAAAGGAACGACGAGAGAGGAAGCTGCGGAGAAAGAGAGGGAGATGACCACGAAGGCCAAAAGAATGAAGTTGAGATAGGATATGATAACGCCAAGTGGTGTCGTAAGCCTTTTCCAGGTCAAAAAGGACGGCAACAACGGAGGTCTTCGCAGCAAAAGCAGTACGAATATAGACCTCCAAGTTCACCAGGACATCTGTCGTGCTGCGGCACTTGCGGAAACCAAATTGAGAAGGGGAGAGGAGGTGATGGTGTTCCAGGAACCACATCAGACGAACATTAACCATACGTTCAAAAAGTTTGCAGACACAACTTGTGAGAGCAATAGGGCGAAAGTCCTTAGGGGAAGTACCCAGAGACCCCGGTTTGCGAACAGGGAGGACAACGGCATCGAGCCAGTCCTCAGGGACTGACGACGACTCCCAGATCCGATTATACAGACTCAGTAAATACTGAGACGTGCTCGGAGGGAGATGGCGAAGCATCTCATAATGAATACCATCGGAGCCCGCCGCCGTAGAACCGCAGAGGGCCAGAGCAGAACGAAGTTCAGAGAGAGAGAAGGGATCATTATAGGGAAGCTGAAGATGAGTGCAGAAATCTAAAGGACGAGACTCAAGGACAGGTTTACGAAGAAGGAAAGATTGGGGAAGATGAAGACCAGAGCTAACAGAAGAAAAGTGGGAACCCAGTTCGGAAGCGACCTGCAACGGGTCCGCCACAAGAGTATCATGGAGGTGAAGGACCGGTGAAACATCGGGAACGAACTTACCCGCTATCTTGCGGATACGCTTCCAGATCTGGGCCAGAGGGGTTTCGGACGTAATTGTTGAGACATAAGATGCCCAACATTCACGTTTAGCAGTACGGATGGCCCTACGGGCCACCGCACTCGCTTTCCGAAAGAAAAGAAAAGAATCGGTCGTCTGCCTACGGCGGTGCCTCTTCCAGGCTGCATGCTTACAGCGGACAGCCCAGCACAGTCCGCATTCCACCAGGGAACGCACTTCCGTGGACCCCGAGAGGAAGAGCGAGGAATAGAGCGGAGGGCAGCGTTGAAGACAGTGTCATGAAAAAGGAGGAGAGCGCGAGAGAGAGGCAGAAGGGAGAGGTCAGAGAGAGCAGCACTGAGGGTAAATAGGGTCCAGTCTGCCTTAGCAAACTGCCACCTAGGGAAAGAGAGGGAAGGGCGAAAAGAGAAAAAGGAAACAAGGATGGGGAAATGATCACTTCCATGGAGGTCATCAAGAACCTGCCACGTGAAATCCAAGTAAAGAGAAGAAGAGCAGAGAGAAAGATCAAGACAAGAAAGGGCGCGAGTCCGAGAGTCCAAATGAGTGGGCTCACCAGAATTCAGAAGAGACAGGGAAGAAGATAGGAGAAACGGCTCAAGGAGGCGACCCCGGGTATTCGTCAGAACGTCACCCCAAAGAGAATGACGACAATTGAAGTCACCCAGCAGGAGCACAGGCTCCGGCAAGGAGTCTAGGAGGTGTTTCAAATCAGGAAGAGAGAGCGGGACACTCGGGGGGAGATAAATGGAACAAACTGTGTACCATTTCCCCACAAAGATACGAGCAGCAGAACAATGGAGAGGCGAAGGAAAAAGTAAAGGAACAAAGGGAACATCTGCACGAATCAAGAGAGCAGAAGAATTAGAAGCCCCAGCAATGGCTGGGGGGGGGAGAGAAAGGAATAGCCACGAAAACGACCAGGACGAGCACCAAGCATTGGCTCCTGGAGACAGACACAAAGGGGCGAAAACCGCGAAATCAGAAGTTGGAGTTCGAGGAAATTGGCGTAATAACCTCGAACGTTCCATTGAAGAATGGACAACGACGGGAAGAGAAAGGACAAAAACAGAGAACAAGGAAGAAACAAAGGCGAAAGAGCAACAGAGCACGTTAAAGAATATCAGGGTCGGGATCAGGGTCAGCAAAGTCAGGGTTAGGGGGCATGGGTAAACTGAGCAAAGACGGAGGGAAGGAAACGGGAGAACAGATCAGAGGTGGGCGGGCGGGGTCCGGAGGAGGAGGAGGAAGAGGAGGAGACAACGGAGAGGAGCAGTCAAGGACAGCAGTAGGAAGAGGGGGAGTAGGAAGAGGGGGAGTAGAAAGAGGGGAGCGCACCCCAGCAAGAGCAGCAACCGAAAGGGAAGCAGGGGCCAAAGAAACCTCCATAGCAGGAACAGGGGGCGCAACCACTGAAACGGGAGGGGAAGGAGCAACAGAGCCAGAAGTAGGAGCTAAGGAAGAAAGCGAAGCCTTCTTACCCGCCGGGGAAGAGGAAGGAGAGGAGCCAGGCTTACGCTTCTGACTTAAAGAGACAGGTGTCCCAGCAACTACGTACCGGGCAACGGATTCCAGTGTCTCAACAGGAGAAGCCGAACGAGAGCACACACGACGGCCGTTAGGAGAGCGATGGACATCCGCCTGCACCGACAGGCGGCGGGGAGAGCCGATAGATGGAGGAAGAGGATGGGAAGGAGGATCGGAGGGGGACGAGGAAGAAGACACAGGAGACATGACAGACTGGGTTGAAAGAAGGGGAACCCCAGACAGAGGACCAGGAGGGGGACCCCTCGGGAAAGAACTCAAAGGAACAGAGGAGGGGGCAGTGGGCGTATCAGGGTCCAAGGCCCGGAAACGGTTGAGAGTCTGAGGAAGGGGGGAAGGACGAGGAGAGGAAGAGCGCAACACGCGAGCATAAGAGATGTTAGTATAAGGCGGGAGCCGGCGAACCTGGCGCCTCGCCTCAGGAAAAGACAAACGCTCCCGGTGCTTCAGGTTAAGGACGGCCGCCTCAAGCTTGTAATGGACACAGGCACGGGAGAACGTAGGATGGGCCTCACCGCAGTTGAGGCAGCGAGCTTGGGGAGAAGTGCACTCCGACTTAGAGTGACCTTCACTCCCACACAAAGGACAGAGAGAGACAGTCCCAGAGCAGCGGAGGGCACCATGCCCAAACCTCCAGCACTTATTACAAAGTCGAGGAGAAGGAATATACTCCTGGACAGAGCACCTAGCACCAGCAAGAATGACAGAGGATGGAAGGGTCCTACCATCAAAGGTGATCTTCACAACGCGAAGGGGTTGACGGCGACGACCACGAGGGGGACGAGTAAACGAGTCAACCTGGAGGACAGAATGGCCTTGGGCATCAAGGATATGCCGAATATCATCGTGGCAATCCTGCAGATTCCGAACACCGGTTGCAACATGGGGTGGGAGGAGAATAGTGCCAACACTGGAATTCATCTGAACGTTCTTGGAGACCCGAACAGGGATCTCGCCAAGGCAAGATAAGGCAGCCAAGCGGGAAGCCGCATCCTGAGAAGGAGCAGCAACGACACGTGTACCGAGACGAGTGGGGTTGAAAGTAACACACGCATCCACGGAATCTACAAGATGCCGATGGAGAGAGAAATCGTCAGGAGGTGCAGAATCAAGAGGGAGGAGATCAAAGTATTTGGCCCATGAAGCAGGACCAAACAAGGCCTGATACGCATCAGCACGGGAAGGAATCGAGCGAGTGCGGTTGGGGCGCGAACGGCGTTGAGAACCCCTAGAGAGAGAGGGGTCAAAAGGCGCAGTAGTCACAACGAAAGACTTAGCCACACCAGGGGACGAAGTGGTCACCACCGGGGGCTGGAGGCTCGACCCAACCTCAGAGGAGGGAGGGGAGCTGGGGGAAGGACGGTCAAAGGAGGAGCAAGGTCGGGGCCCAACGCAGCGGGAGCTACAGAGCCTGGTCTTCCAATACAGGCCGACTCGGGGGCTTGGTCGCCCACCCCACGAGCCTGAGAGGGTACAACGGAAACATTCAACGACATAGAGACGAAAAGTGACAAATTCATCCACGAATGTGCCCCCATACCCACCATGGAGCCACAATTAGAGGCAGGACACCCAACAGGAAGCTATCGCTGATCATGCCGGGGCCCCCTAGGGGTGCGTCGTGAGTATACGCCCCACAAACGCCACCTTAAGAACCGTCAGTCCGTCGAGATCGGGTTCAGCGACGAAAGGGGGATTGACAATAAAAGGTTCCCCTCGCTCGAGACGTCGGGTACTACAGTTCTACGGGTGCAAGAGTATGCCTCCTCAAGCACCCGGGCGTCAAAATAGAAGAAGTCCAAAGAAAGAATCCAAAACAAGCAAAAGGTCGGCAGGAAACGACAAGCAGATAGGAGAAGAGGGGGGAGAAAAACGAAACATAAGGAAAAGGAAAAGCGATCCGGCACAATTGGAGAAGACAGCAGCAGGAGTGCAAGGCCAGAAAAGGACAGAGGACTGCCCAACGGAGCATCACACTCCGGCAGCCGTCCACCAAGCCCCCTCACGACGCCAACGGGCCGGAAGGGGAGGGGGATGAAATGATAAAGCTACCCATTTCATTATGTATGAGGTCAATTTTTTTTTTATTGGAGTTAAAATTAACGTAGATATATGACCGAACCTAACCAACCCTACCTAACCTAACCTATCCAATCTTTATAGGTTAGGTTTGGTTAGGTAGCCGAAAAAGTTAGGTTTGGTTAGGTTAGGTAGGTTAGGTAGTCGAAAAACAATTAATTCATGAAAACTTGGCATATTAGGCAAATTGGGCCTTGCATAGTAGGCTGAGAAGTGCGTTCTGGCTACTACTACTACATATATATATATATATATATATATATATATATATATATATATATATATATATATATATATATATATATATATATATATATATATATATATATATATATATATATATATATATATATACAGTATATAACAACTGAAAACTCCTGGGGATCATTCAGGCTTGTTCGCATATATATATATATATATATATATATATATATATATATATATATATATATATATATATATATATATATATATATATATATATATATATATATATGTATATATATGTATATATGTATATATATGTATATATGTATATATATATATATATATATATATATATATATATATATATATATATATATATATATATATATATATATGTATATATATGTATATATATATGTATATATATATGTATATATATATGTATGTATATATGTATGTATATATGTATATAAATATGTATATATATATATGTATATATATATATACTGTACAGTATATATATAGGAAGGGAGTACCACCTCTAGCTGGAGGAAGGGGGACCCATAGCCTCGGAGGAAACCACACATAACGCATTAGAGAGAATGTTTAGATCCCCTCCAATACAGTTTCTGTGTGCTTTTCTCCTACCACCCCCTTCCTTTTTTATTTTTTGTGCTTTATTATGCATTTGATGGCTACAAGATATACATGGGTTGATACAAAAATAATAATGCAAAAAGGTGCTTAAAGGTTATGGATCTCTTGAAAACACAACAATGGGAAACATTGATGAATGTCACAGACGGGTTCGATCATTGTTGCAAGTCAAACACTTCTTCGAATTCCTCTGAAGTTCGACTATTGCCCAAGACGCAACAGGCATTTCCCCTCTGAATCGCAACACTGAGGCGCTGGAACAAGAAACTTTTTGCTCTCTTTGTAGCAAGAGTCTTTTGTAGCGCTGATCAATTTATCCCCCAATTCCTTCAGGAACTTCAATGCACATTTTCCCCACGAACCGAGGGTCTCCGAGCCGATCGGAACAAAGCTGTAGCAGTGTGCTAGACCTCTGTATTTAATAATTTTCTGCGATTCCCTGAAAGAAGCAGCACCACCGCTTTCACGTGTGCTGTAGTGGAGGTAGGTACTGGCCAGTGTGGCAGCGCACGTGTAGTCCCATACCACTTGCTTACCATCCTTCCAAGGTAGCAAGGTGACCCCATCAGGGCGCTTCTGAGGGTCGTTAGGTCTGGATAAGTGTGGTTTCTCTTTGTCTATATATATATATATATATATATATATATATATATATATATATATATATATATATATATATATATATATATATATATATATATATATATTAGTATATTTTGGTAGCAGTCTTTCCTGTAGACATATTTTATTAAATATGACCGAAAAAGTAAGATTAATAATTCTAACACGAATTTTCTCAATCTTTCGTACATTATGCTTCACTGTTGGAGGTAAATAAAAAATCACTTCTCCAAAATTCATTTTTATTTCTAGTCTGACGCGACACGGGCGCGTTTCGTAAAACTTATTACATTTTCAAAGACTTCACAAATACACAACTGATTAGAACTTGCGTTTCCCTGATTTTATATCTACATTTGAGTGAGGTGGGAAGGGTGATGTGGCATTACATTTGAGTGAGGTGGGAAGGATGATGTGGCATTAACACAAGACAGAACACTAGAGGATATTAATAGGGTATTAAAAGTATCAACACAAGACAGAACAGAAACAATGGTTATTGAATAGAAGTGTTTGTAGAAAGCCTATTGGTCCATATTTCTTGATGCTTCTATATTGGAGCGGAGTCTTGAGGTGGGTAGAATATAGTTGTGCAATAATTGGCTGTTGATTGCTGGTGTTGACTTCTTGATGTGTAGTGCCTCGCAAACGTCAAGCCGCCTGCTATCGCTGTATCTATCGATGATTTCTGTGTTGTTTACTAGGATTTCTCTGGCGATGGTTTGGTTATGGGAAGAGATTATATGTTCCTTAATGGAGCCCTGTTGTTTATGCATCGTTAAACGCCTAGAAAGAGATGTTGTTGTCTTGCCTATATACTGGGTTTTTTTTGTACTGTAAGCTCCAAAAAACCCAGTATATAGGCAAGACAACAACATCTCTTTCTAGGCGTTTAACGATGCATAAACAACAGGGCTCCATTAAGGAACATATAATCTCTTCCCATAACCAAACCATCGCCAGAGAAATCCTAGTAAACAACACAGAAATCATCGATAGATACAGCGATAGCAGGCGGCTTGACGTTTGCGAGGCACTACACATCAAGAAGTCAACACCAGCAATCAACAGCCAATTATTGCACAACTATATTCTACCCACCTCAAGACTCCGCTCCAATATAGAAGCATCAAGAAATATGGACCATTAGGCTTTCTACAAACACTTCTATTCAATAACCATTGTTTCTGTTCTGTCTTGTGTTGATACTTTTAATACCCTATTAATATCCTCTAGTGTTCTGTCTTGTGTTAATGCCACATCATCCTTCCCACCTCACTCAAATGTAATGCCACATCACCCTTCCCACCTCACTCAAATGTAGATATAAAATCAGGGAAACGCAAGTTCTAATCAGTTGTGTATTTGTGAAGTCTTTGAAAATGTAATAAGTTTTACGAAACGCGCCCGTGTCGCGTCAGACTAGAAATAAAAATGAATTTTGGAGAAGTGATTTTTGATTTACCTCCAACAGTGAAGCATAATGTACGAAAGATTGAGAAAATTCGTGTTAGAATTATTAATCTTACTTTTTCGGTCATATTTAATAAAATATATATATATATAAACAAACGGACCCAGTCCATGGAACTCACTCCCTATTGAATTTAAAAGCTGTCCAACTTTTGTGTCATTCATAAACAATACAAAAAAGTACCTAATTTCATCTTCATAGTTTTTTAAATTTTGCTTTAAAATTGCACTGTGTCTATTGCTACCCAATCTCCAAATTTTTATGTACCCGATCCGAACATCTTTACCATTGTTATCATTGCTGTCTTCTTATCTGTGCTGTCAATCTGCTGTATGGTGTCTATTAATCTTGTTTAAATTACCAATCAAGCTGTCAGTGTAATCAATCAGAGCTTTAATATACCAATGGGCTTTAATATACCTACTATTCTCTCTCATCTCATTTTTTTTCTTGCAATGTCTTTGTTATTTTATTAATTCTGCTAGAATTTACCTAATTAAAATTATCTATTAGACAAAGGACCTGCCTGAAACGCTGCGCATACTAGTGGCTTTACAAAATTGTAAATACTATGCTATGTATTCTCACAAACCCAATGTACCTTTTTGTATATATATAAATAAATAAATAAATAAATAAATGAAATATATATATATATATATATATATATATATATATATATATAAATATATATATATATATATATATATATATATATATATATATATATATATATATGGCACAACTCTCCTAAACACGAGAGTTAAGTATACAACTTTAGAACACTTTCCCACCAGGAGACTCGAACCCTAGCCAGCACAGAAGCCTTTCAGCAACTGGCATAACAGGTACGCCTTAACCCTCTCCACCACACGCTCAGGAAGCGGGTGGTGGAGAGGGTTAAGGCGTACCTGTTATGCCAGTTGCTGAAAGGCTTCTGTGCTGGCTAGGGTTCGAGTCTCCTGGTGGGAAAGTGTTCTAAAGTTATATATATATATATATATATACATATATATATATATATATATATATATATATATATATATGTCGTACCTAGTAGCCAGAACTCACTTCTCAGCCTACTATGCAAGGCCCGATTTGCCTAATAAGCCAAGTTTTCATGAATTAATTGTTTTTCGACTACCTAACCTACCTAACCTAACCTAACCTAACTTTTTCGGCTACCATACCGAACCTAACCTATAGAGATAGGTTAGATTAGGTTAGGTAGGGTTGGTTAGGTTTGGTCATATATCTACGTTAATTTTAACTCCAATAAAACAAAATTGACCTCATACATAATGAAATGGGTGGCTTTATCATTTCATAAGAAAAAAATTAGAGAAAATATATTAATTCAGGAAAACTTGGCTTATTAGGCAAATCGGGCCTTGCATAGTAGCCCTAGAAGTACGTTCTGGCTACTAGGTACGACATATATATATATATATATATATGTGTGTGTATATCACGAAAATAAACACGTGATTAAGAATGTGACAATGTCAGACCACGGAGGAAAACTCCGTGGTCTGACATTACCTAATTAAAATACCTTGTAAGGAATGTAATAAGTTCTATGTCGGGCAAACTTCTAAAGATTTAAAATGTAGAATATCGCAACATAAATACTCTGTAAGACATGGCCAATTATCTAATGCTTTGTTTGTGCATTTGTCAGAAAAAGCTCACCAAATTGATTGGGAGAGTGCGTCTTCAATAACAAATTGTAAAAGCACCTATAACAGAAACATAATTGAATCCGCTTTGATACAGATCACCAAAGAAAATAATTTGAATATTAGCAGTGGTCTATATAACTTAGATCCATTTCTAATAGATCAGCTAAAGGGCGATTTAAGTAGAATCATTGAAAAACATTTGTCTCACTAATTTATTGTATATATTTACCTCTTTATGTTATAATTACCTATGCATTATGCTTGTATGTCTGCTGTATCAGATGGTTCCCCAAATTATAAGTCTTTCATATGAACAAAGATTAACGGGGCTTAAGTTGCATTCCCTGGAAAGGCGAAGAGTTAGGGGTGACATGATAGAGGTTTACAAGTGGGTGAATGGTCATAACAAAGGGGATATTAATAGGGTATTAAAAGTATCAACACAAGACAGAACACGAAACAATGGGTATAAATTGGATAAGTTTAGATTTAGGAAAGACTTGGGTAAATACTGGTTCAGTAACAGGGTTGTTGATTTGTGGAACCAATTGCCGCGTAACATTGTGGAGGTGGGGTCCCTCGATTGTTTCAAGCATGGGTTTGACATGTATATGAGTGGGATTGGGTGGTTATAAATAGGAGCTGCCTCGTATGGGCTAATAGGCCTTCTGCAGTTGCCTTTGTTCTTATGTTCTTATGTTATGTTCTTATGGGCCATTGGGCTACATCGGATGGGCCAATTGGGTGCATCTGATTGGCCAATGGGCCTTCTGCGTTGTCCAAGTATTGTACCTCACCTTACTTCACCACTCTCTCCTGCCTATTTATACCCATCACTCGATCTGTAAAATGACCTTCTGAAGATGTATTTAATATACGAAAGTACTTAAGGAAATTTCCTGTTTCATTTTTCCTCCGTGGTCTGACATTGTCATATATATATATATATATATATATATATATATATATATATATATATATATATATATATATATATATATATATATATATATATATATATATATATATATGTTGTACCTAGTAGCCAGAACGTCATACTCGGCCTACTATGCAAGGCCCGATTTGCCTAATAAGCCAAGTTTTTCTGAATTTATGTATTTTTCTCATTTTTTTCTTATGAAATGATAAATCATTCCATTTCATTATTTATAAGTTAATTTTTTGAAATTTGAGTTAAAACTAACGTAGATATATGACCGAACCTAACCAACCTTACCTAACCTATCTAAACGTAACCTATACTCACACAACTAAGTCAATAATTTATGTTCCTAATATAATATAATAATAATAATGCAAATAAACTAATTGGAAACAATTTCTTGAAAATAAAGTAAATCAATCGGCCTATTAGGCAAATCGGGGATTGCATAGTAGGGCAAGAAGCGAGTTCTGGCTACTAGGTACGACATATATATATGTGTATGTATATATATATATAAAAGATTTCTTACATTCTTGAACAGACACAAGCATGCATAGCTTTTTGGGCAAGTCCTTAATCCTAATTTTAACACTCACATTCCCAGTAAGCAGCCCATATCAGCTGTCTAACTCCCAAGTACCTATTTACTGTTAGGTGAATAGGTGCATCAGGGCAAAAGAAACTGCCCATTTGTTTCAGCATCTAATAAAAATAGAACCTTGACCCTTAGGATTACAAACCCAGAGCACTGTCCACTGAGCCGTCAGGCTCTGATGTTAATTTTAATATTACTGTGAACTGGAATACATGAAATAAACTATATCAGCAGTCAAGTATAATACAACTAACAATTGAATTAATAGTGGTCCAGAACGGACCGAAACGTCTTTGTATTTTCATCTTTTTGTGTGTGGTTAGGACAACATTCTTCAGCAACATTATTGTGACTCATCTGCTGTATAAAATACAACTACTTTATACAACAAATCAGTACTGTAATTGTGGAACCTAAAAACTTGTCTAAAATATATACAAGTTTTGCTTTGAATTTGAAAAACGAAGAATGAGTTTTGATTACCTTTAATAGTTGAATCTTCAGACAGTCTTCGTTTTTTCTTCATTTTCTTTAACTTAAGCTCTTGCTCCCCATTCTTTTCTTTTGCCTCACTGATATTGATATCTTCTTGGGCATCTATATTATTTGTTGGTATCTTGTTGACACTTCATCCATTGTCCTGCATGTATGCTGAAAATTAAGAAACATGCGTAAATTTAATATGGTATCATCATTACAAAATATGTCCTCCAAAAAACTTTAATTGAAAGAAACACTGAAATGTGAAATTTGGCAGCAATGAGGAACTATGTCATTATGGGAATTTTGGTACCCATATGTAAAGGAAGTCTCATTATCTGATGATATAGACCTGATGCAAAGTAAAGTGTGTCAAAATTATTTGCACACCCTCCTCCACTATGTGATGGAGTGTAAAAAAGATATGTGAATTAGGATAATTCTATAACAAATGTTCAAGATATGAGGAAATATTTCATTCAAAATGATCTGCTGCCAGAAATCTTGGTCAAATATCACCAGTTTGCTAACTGTATGTAGTAACTAAGTGATTGTAACCTATCCACCGCTGTCCACTGGATGGAGGCAGTGTGCAAGATAAACATATCAATTGTGACACTAGCTCTCCACACATGTCAGTTGCTTAATTTAAAATCTGTACTCATGGTCGGTCTCGAGCCCCTTGTCAATGTGGCGATGTGCATGGAATTATGTAATTAGGTCATCAAGATTGAAACTTGCTTAGCTAAAATGAATTGCTTGGTTCAGTCCCGGAGCCAATTAATTATGTGCCTCTGCAACCATTTCCACTACCGCTAACAACATGGATATGGGATGCATAATATATGAACTAAACTACTGTACAATGTAAATGCTTTTCATTATTGCCAACACAAAGGAACATGCAGGTTTTATGATTTTCATTGTTAGCTTATGCAAAATAATAATAATAATAATTACCAGGATAAAACAATTCGGTGAGATTATTAACATTTTTGCCTGACAGACCACTTCCTGGTAGCATGCCCTTTGTGGTATTTCTATTGCCGACCTTAAAATAGATGACAGCAACTTGATAACCACCACCTTGTAGCTTAGAGACCTGCAATACAACAAAATAGTTACAAATATAACTAAAATATTTTTAGTGTTAATTTGAACACAGTGTTCAAAAGATATGGCTTCAATTATAAAAAAGAGAGATTAACTTTATGATTACAGAATATAAGATGGGATAACCATAAGCTTCTGAAACAGACAGCATCCCTCCCTCATACAGCATTGGGTACATCTGCAAAAGTGCAGAAGTACCGAAGTAGCTTAAGATGTACTTGTCTTACCTAGTTTAAGAGACCTACTGATAGTTATATCATTAAAGTATAATTACATAACTAATGGAAATTAAAAAAATATAAAACAACACAAAAATACTTATATAATGCACATTACTTTACTATTAACATCAATAAGTACAGTATCCACCAAAATTGAAAATGTTAATACTAATTAATTATCAAATGGCTTAAAATCTGTTTATTTGTGGGAAAATTTAAAACCTAACAGAATGGATATTAATACAATATGATACAATTCTAATTGAAGAAATAACAGAATGCATGAAATACTTACAGATTTTTTCATGGCTTTAAATGATCTGCAAAGGTTTTGATGCTTAGCAGCTCTTCGACCCATTTCCTTATATTTCTCCTCCCGCTCTACATCACCCTTACGCTTTTCATCTATAAAGCTGTGTCCACAGTTGCAGAAATGTCGACGAACACTAAAGACATTACTGCAGATGGGACAACACCGCTGGAAAGGTTTCTTCTGGCCTGTAAATAAAGATAATCTGGGCAATCATAAAAAAAGAGTAAAATGTTTAAAATGTAATACAGTGGTACAAAAAACACAGTAGCAGCATAATGAAAGACCACAAAGCAGTACAGTGCTACAGAAGACTGAGCGGAGAATTGTGATTGTATTATTGAGAACCTGTACAGCACCAGATTTTATTAATTACACAAGTAAACCAAATTTAATTTGTTTAAATAAGAGAAGAATAACCTGGAATTTTAAATGTAAATCAAAATTGCAATTTGTGAACTGCAAATAATTGAATTGGGACTCAAATACTTATTTGACTAAGTTTTTTGATCTTCCAATAATATTAAATTAATATTCAACTCAACTAACATTTTGTGGTATTAATAAAGTTTGAAATAGATATGCAATTCTAACAGACAAAATTGACAAAACAAAATTAAGATTTTATACTCTATATCTAATGTGACGGTAACGCGTTGGTGTTCGGCTGTTCAAAGCTAGGGGTATGGCCTCGTCACATAGAATTAAAAAAAAATAGAGAATCTGGAACTTCGTCTGTGGTAAGGTAAGGAGCAGACACACAAAACACAAGTAAATTTTAACAATGGAATTTTAATTACGTTAGATAAACAAAACATGAATAAAATGGACATACAAATTCGTATAATAAAATCAATCAATCAAAATAATAAGAAGAATTAAATGACAAAATGAAAAGTTACGTTAAGACAAGTGAGCAATAACAAGCTGTGCAATATACAATAAAATGAGAGGTGCAGGAATATTGGCTTTTAGCTATCACCTCTCTTAGTACACGTAAGCCAAAGCTTACGTCTACCAGGAAGACGTGTTTACCATATGAAAGCACTGAATATTCTGAGGACTGAGGTCGTGGCGGCCCCAGACATCAAGTAGTATGGTGGGCGAGTGCAGTAGCAGCTGGACCGGCGGCCAATCAGCGAGGAGCCGGCAACAAGACAGGTAGTTTGGCGGTTTGAGGCTGAGCAGGTGTTCCTGGCTGCATACGTTTTGCGCTCTGGCAAACCTTGCTGGTGTTGTTGTTGTTGGACATTTCTTCCATAGTAGTTTTATATAGATGTATCGACGTATTTTTGGAGGGAAGAGCAGGCTCAATCTCTTGAAGGAGATTATCGTCACAACTCTCCCCCGAAGCCTGCGGTTCTGGAAGAAGTACGTCGTTATGTGGTGGAGTAATGGATGGAGTCGCTTCTACTTCATAAACTCTGGAGAGGGCATCGGCTATGGTGTTGTCAGAACCCTTGATATAGCGGATCTCCAGGTTGAAATCTTGTAAATACAAAGCCCATCGTAGAAGACGCTGGTTGGTGAATTGGGCTTGATGTAGGAAGCGGAGAGGGTTGTGGTCTGAGAAGATGGTTGTAGACCTGGCGCCTTGTAGGTACGGAGCGAAGTGTTGGAGGTTCAGGACGATGGATAGTAGCTCCTTTTCAAGTGCTGTAGTTCCTCTGGTGTGGTTTCAATTTGTAGCTGTAGTAGCTGACAGGTAGAACCTCCTCGCCTCGTTGTTGCATCAGGACACCACCAACGCCGGTACCACTGGCGTCGACATGTAGGACGAAAGGCTTGGTGATATCTGGTGAGGCGAGAATGGGATTAGAACAGAGGAGGAATTTGAGTTGTTCGAAAGCAACGGTTTGCTGCATGGTCCAATTATACCGTTGCTTGGGACTGGTTAATAGAATTAGAGGTGTGGCGACTGTACTGAAATTCCTCTCAAACCTACGGTAGTAAGAGGCAAGACCAAGGAAGCGCAGGAGCTGCTTCCTGGTGGTAGGCTGTGGATACTGTTGGATGGCTTGAGTGTGTGAGTCTAACGGAGCTAGGGTGCCACTCCCAATAATATGACCCAGATAACGCACTTTACCTTTCGCGAAGGTGGACTTGCCCAGGTTGATGGTGAGGCCGGCTGTCAGGAGCTTGGAGAACAGACGTCGCAGCTGGAGCAGATGTTCACTCCAGGTGTTGGAGGCTACGACGATATCGTCCAGGTAGGCGTATGTGTTATCCAAGCCCTGGATGACACGGTTGACAGCTCTCTGAAAGGTGGCCGGGGCATTACATAGTCCGAAAGGAAGGCGTTCATATCTGAAAAGTCCAAAAGGAGTGATGAAGGCAGATATCTCTTTAGCGCGCTCCGTTAGACACACTTGATAGTAGCCCTTAAGCAAGTCCACTTGGGACAAGTACTGGGCACTACCAATGGCATCAAGGATGTCATCTATCCTTGGCAAGGGGTAAGCATCCTTGACAGTTACATTGTTCAGTTTACGATAGTCAGTACATAACCGCACCTTACCTTGGGGTTTGGGCACCAAGATACAAGGTGAGGCCCAGGGGGACTCACAAGGTGTAGCCAGTCCATGATCCAAGAGGTACTGCACCTCAGCACGCATGACTTCCTTCTTGCTCGGGCTGATTCGGTAGAAGGGTTGACGAATCGGCCGGGTGTCGGGGAGCAGTTGGATGTCGTGCTGGGTAACATTACACTCTTGGGGGTCATCTCGGAACAACTCCTGATGTTCTCTGAAGATCTTGACAAGAGGTGCACTATGATTATCCTGAAAGTATTTGGGAAGATCATTAAGGATTTCGGAATTAGAAAGCGCTGACTCCTTGTCAGTGCTTTCGGGAGGAGAAGCTGGGAAGGTCTCACTGTGGATGTAGGGTTCTGTGAAGGTGGAATAGTTAATCAGGACAGTGGGAGGAGTACCATTATATTGCTTCAGGAGGTTGACGTGGCACAGCTGGGTCTTCCGCCGCTATCTGGAGTCTCTATGACGTAGTTGTTGTTATTTCTGCACTCTTTGACGCGGTAGGGTCCTGAAAACCTGTTTTGTAAAGGTGAACCTGGGATAGGGAAGTATGCTAGAATGAAGTCTCCTGGCTTCAATTTTCGTACTTTGCTGGTCTGGTCGTAATGAGTCTTCATCCTCTCCTGGGCTTTCAATAGATTATCATGGGCAAAACGGTGGACTCTCTCTAGAATGTGTTGAAGGTTTTGAAGAAACTGGGGCACATTCTGATGCTCACTGAAGGTGGCATCTCTGAGAGAGTCTTTGAAAGCCTTAAGGGGAGTACGGCACTTACGGCCGTAGAGCATCTCATAAGGAGATACTCCTAGGGACTCATTGGGGAGACTTCTGTAAATACACATTATAAGGTCGATTTGCTTATCCATATCCTTAGAGGTTTCACTACAAAACTTTTTCAAGAGTGCTTTGATAGTCTGATGACTACGTTCAAGAGAACCCTGTGAAGCAGGATGTTAGGGGCTGGACAATACCTGTTTGATGTTGAACTCCTCCAGTGTCCTTTTGAAGAGATCACTGGTGAAGTTGGTACCACAGTCGCTCTGAATCTCCCTGGGAAATCCGTATTGAGTGAAGATCTTCAATAGATGTTTTACAACCGTAGCAGCCGTGATGTTCTTCACTGGAACTGCTATGGGAAATCTGGTGGTAGGACACAGGATGGTTAGGATGTAGGCGTTACCTGAACTGGTCCGAGGTAAAGGACCAACACAGTCTATTATGAGTCTGTGGAAAGGTTCCGCAGGCACCTGTATGGGAATCAGTGGCGCTCTGGGAATGGAGATGTTCGGTTTGCCTGCCATCTGACATGTATGACACTGTTTTACGTACTGTTTGACGCTATTTACCATACCTGGCCAGTAGTAGTCTTGACGAATTCCATGGTAAGTCTTGTTGAAGCCGTAGTGGGAGAATGCTCCGTGGGCCAGGTGTAGAATAGTGGGCCGCAGGCTGGTAGGAATCACAAGTTGTTCGATGTTGGCCCAATCGTCCTCCTCCTTCAGTTTACTGGGTCTATATCTGCGGTAGAGCAAGTCGTTCTCTAGGAAGAACCCAGGAATACTGTCGGGTTGAGTCTCAGCCTGGAAAAACAATGGTGTTAAAGTAAAATCTTCCCTCTGCAACTTACGGAACTCCAACTTGGTCAGATGCGGGGGTAGTTTCTGAGGGTCTTGAGGGACAGCGGTAGCAGTAGAGTCAGCTGGCTGTGGACGTGCGGCTTGTGCACGGGTGGTCACGAGAACCGGAGGAGAAACTTCATCACTCTCTTGAACCTCTGCTGGAACATACTCTAGAATAGGGTTTATTGGCACAGAGTTACACACCTGGGGTTTGTCCATGACGATCAGGTTGGTCGGTTGCAGGTCTTCTGCCAAGTCGTTGCCTAGGAGAAGTTGCACTCCAGGCATGGGAAAAGGCTTTTCCCTGACGGCGACTTGGACTTCTCCGTTCACGTAGGGACAATCCAGGTGGACTCTGGCGAGAGGGTATGGAGTGGTAGCAGTGAGGTCAGTGATGAAGACAGTTTCTCCGGTGTAGACGATGTTGGGCACAGCCGACTTCAAGATGATAGATTGAAGAGCCGCTGTGTCCCTCAAGATCTTCAATTTGAAACGTCCCTCCGGATTTGAACCGTTGGCAGAGACAGTTCCAGTATACAGGTGGTTACTGAAAAGAGAAAGATCATTAACATTAACACCAACATTCATCACAGGCTTACCGGACTTAGGAGGAGTTGGTTTGGGTTTTTGTGGGTCAGTGGTTCCCTTGTATTGAGACTTACCACACTTGTCTATGGTATGTCCATAGAGTCTACAATACTTGCAGTACAATTGCGAGCCAGCTTGATCGGTACTCACTTTCTCGTAACTGTACCACGACTTCTTACTGGAGGATGGTTCGGGTGTCAGCCGGTGGATGAGGCTGTAAGTGTCAGCCGACTTAGCACACTTCAGGTAGTCGGTTTCTTCTTTATTTGCTAAGTAGAGACGGACAGGAGGCGGCACACGCCTCAAGAATTCTTCAACAAGCATCAGGTTGACGAGTTCTGTAAAAGTAGAGACATGTGCTGCTTCCAGCCATTTCATGAAATATCTCCGTTTTGTGTTAGCAAACTCAAGGAAGGTAGTGGTACTTGCCTTCAGGTGGTCACGGAATTTCCTTCCATAACTTTCAGTAGAGAGGAGGTAGGCGTCCAACACTGCTTGTTTCAGAGTCTGGTAGTCATTCTCAGACGCCAAAGTACTGAGTGTGACTGCAGCTCTACCTGTAAGATGGACTCTGAGAAGTGTGGCCCATTGGTCGACAGGCCAACTGAGTTGATTAGCAAGGGTTTCAAAGGTGGTAAAAAACACATCAACTTCTGCTTCTACAAAGGATGGCATTAACTTACTTGCATGTGATATATTAAAACTGACGGGAAGATTGGCAGTAGCTTGCTGGCGTTGAGCGAGGTGTGAAGTTTCCAACGTGTATTCTCGTTGACGACACTCTAGAGCCAGAGTCGCTTGTTGCTTGTCATGTTCGCGTTGCATCTCCAACTCGCGTTGTTTGGTTTCAAGCTGTACTCTTTCCTGCTCACGGAACATTGCAAACTCACGTTCCTTGAGGGCGATTTCTTCCCTTCTTATGGCAGCTGCTTCTCTTTGCTGCTCACGTTCAATCTTGGCCAGCTCTAGTTTGAGTTTCAGCGTTGCCAAATCAGTTTTATCTGCAATATAGTAAGTTTCATGAGTTTCAGAGTCTATCTTACCTTGCTCTAAATAGTAATCCAGCAACAGGTTGTGTAGGTCATTTTTGTTGGCTTGGTAGGGAACTTCTAGTTGATACTCATGTGCAAGAGTTTGTAATTCAGTCCTCTTGGCACGACTTAAAGTCCCTATTTCACCTGCTGGATTTGCATGGAAAGCTTGGAGACGAAACATGGTGAAATTAGCAAATAAATGTAACACGAATATTCAGTTATAGTGAATGTCAGAAACAGGACAACGTGGCAACTGATACCTATCCTGTGGGATCTTTAACAATTAAAGTTAAGTACAAGATGTTAAATGATTAATTTAAATCAAAGGCGCAGGAAATCTTGTACCCGGTACTCATGTAAGAGGATAAGGGCAAGAAAATCCTACTAACAAATGAAACAGAGTTTCGAAAACAAATGAAACAGTTAATTGCCTCAAAAGTAAAATTGGTAGTCCAAGGATGTAGGCATACCTTGCCAAGTCTCTATAGGACATAAAGCAAGTTTTTCCTACTGAAATTAATATGATACTTACAGAATTAGCGAACTTTTGTGCTCTGAAAAAGTAAGCTAATTCCCTACCGTTGTATGTATCATCATCTCTGACTGACGTGTAGGGGTGCGAGGTGTCAACTGGTGACGAGAACTGCTGCTGAGGTCCCAATTCAGCAACTAAAGTTCGAGCTAGAGGAACTATGGCCCTCTTTGTCCTCCTACAGTCAGATTGAAGAAGATTGGGTGCTCTTGACCCGGGGCAGACCACAGTACCAGGGTACCAATATGATGATCTGTCAAAATGAGAAATATCCAAGGGACAAAGATGGTAAACACGAGTAATAACACGGAGGGAGAGATGACCAATTAAGAGTATGACTGAGGCCTACAGTCACCACGTAATCCAAAGTTGTCTCACCTTCACCATATGTTACTCTCGTAATGCACAATACACCGCACCTTATAAAAAATGAAATTGAATATGAAAAATAGTAAAAGCTACGTTACCAAAGTTAAATGCGCTTACCATTAATTACCACTTGGCACCAGTACCTGAGTGAAGCTCCTAGGACAGGCCCCCATATAATATGTGACGGTAACGCGTTGGTGTTCGGCTGTTCAAAGCTAGGGGTATGGCCTCGTCACATAGAATTAAAAAAAAATAGAGAATCTGGAACTTCGTCTGTGGTAAGGTAAGGAGAAGACACACAAAACACAAGTAAATTTTAACAATGGAATTTTAATTACGTTAGATAAACAAAACATGAATAAAATGGACATACAAATTTGTATAATAAAATCAATCAATCAAAATAATAAGAAGAATTAAATGA
Organism: Procambarus clarkii; assembly: GCF_020424385.1. Classification (NCBI taxonomy): domain Eukaryota; kingdom Metazoa; phylum Arthropoda; class Malacostraca; order Decapoda; family Cambaridae; genus Procambarus; species Procambarus clarkii. The sequence goes on along the minus strand of NW_025566541.1, from coordinate 43,546 downwards.
CAAAATGAAAAGTTACGTTAAGACAAGTGAGCAATAACAAGCTGTGCAATATACAATAAAATGAGAGGTGCAGGAATATTGGCTTTTAGCTATCACCTCTCTTAGTACACGTAAGCCAAAGCTTACGTCTACCAGGAAGACGTGTTAACCGTATGAAAGCACTGAATATTCTGAGGACTGAGGTCGTGGCGGCCCCAGACATCAAGTAGTATGGTGGGTGAGTGCAGTAGCAGCTGGACCGGCGGCCAATCAGCGAGGAGCCGGCAACAAGACAGGTAGTTTGGCGGTTTGAGGCTGAGCAGGTGTTCCTGGCTGCATACGTTTTGCGCTCTGGCAAACCTTGCTGGTGTTGTTGTTGTTGGACATTTCTTCCATAGTAGTTTTATATAGATGTATCGACGTATTTTTGGAGGGAAGAGCAGGCTCAATCTCTTGAAGGAGATTATCGTCACACTAATGATAATATGAACTTACACCCAAATAAAATTAATAACATACAAAAATAAAATTTAAAGTATATATTATAAACAAATCACAATTATAATGTAACTTGCTTGAATTACTGGAAGCCATTGCTGTAATGTTCTCTCAGATAGAATTGTTGACAATGTTGTAATGTTGCAATTGATAATGTTGTCTAATTTAAATTTTACCTAAAAAAAAACAAAAATAAATTATTAACAGATATACAATAGCATCAGTTTAGATTAATTATAAAAAAACAAAAATGCATATTTTTCATATATATTTTTTCATGCATATTTTTCTACCTTGCATATAAATGCAAGGTAGAATGCATATATGCACCACTAAGATGGTGGTGCATGTATTTTATAACACATTTGAACAATGAAACTCTACAGATGATACAGAAGACACAAGTAAATTGGCACTGTAGGAGACATTGAAAAAACAGAAATAACATGATTTTAACAGTGATAAGTTACCGGTGCTGATGTATGGTAGAAACGAGGAAATTAAATGAAACAAAGAACACACGACACAATCAGACCTACTCTATGAAGGAAAAAACATGCAAGAGATCTGAGAATTACGACGTCTGACGACCTCACACTTTGTGAACATAACCGAGCAAATATAGTGGCGGCCAGAAAAATAATGGAATGGTTTATGAGAATGTTAAAATTCAAAGACCCCACCCACAGTAATGCTAATACTATTCCAATAACTGGTGCTGTCCCATCTTGAGTATTGCTCGGTACTGACTCCCCCTTTCTGAACAGGAGAAATCTCTGAATTAGAGGAAATAAAGAGACCATAAACAGCAAACATATAAATGATAAAACATCTAAATAATTGAGACCGTCTCAAAGCTCTCAAAATGTACTCTCTGGACAGGAGACAAGAATGGTATCAAATAATACATATATGTAAGATACTAGAGGGCCAGGTCCCAAATTTGCACAGCATAATATAACAACATACTGGAGCTAAAGATACAGAAGGAAATTAATAATAGGTGTCATAGGTACAATCAGAGAGCAGAGTCTTAACAGTCGGGGGTTCAAGGGCTGTTTGCTAGGCTAGGCAAGGGTAGACTAGGCTTGGCTAGTGTTGGCTAGGTTATGCTAGGAAGAAGTAGGCTAGGCTGATTTACTCCACCAGTAATTGGCGGTCTGTCTAATTACAAGCTACCACAAGCTACACAAGCTTCACATAGCTTCCTGGCAATATGTTAGTAATGAATAAATAAGATATATTTACTCATTATAATGTTGGTACTGAATGTACAACACGAAAAAACATAATTTTAATCTGACAAAGTATCTTTTTATAAAGAAATTAGACGAAAATAAAGAAATGGTGACACCAAATCAAGTCGACGATCCAAGCATCGGTTAGGTTAGGTTTGGTTTGGTTAAGTTAGGTTAGATTTGGTTAGGTTAGATTTGGTTAGGTTTGATTAGGTTAGGTTAGGTCAGCCTAACATATCATATTTATTCATTACTAACGTATTGCCAGGAAGCTTTGTGAAGCTTGTGTAGCTTGTGGTAGCTTGTGGTAATAAGACAGACCTGTAATTGGGGGGAAAGGGGGGAGCGGGGAACCTCAATATAAGCCTAATTTGTAGCTTCCTGTTCTCCGACACAATGATTTATTTTACGTCGGGCTTTCAGCACAGCCGCATAAAAAACCCTGGTTATTTATTTATTAATATACGAGAAGGTACACTGGGGGTTAAGAGAGAAAATAGGAATAATGATGATTTTACAATCTTGCCCGAAACGCTATGCGTACTAGTGGCTTTAGGTATTGTATGTACTACCTCTATCTATAAATCAAACAGAATGTTTGCACTGTAACTCTGCATCTATGTATATATTTTTCCTAAATAAATTATTATTATTATTGTAAAGCCACTAGCACGCATAGCGTTCCGGGCAAAGATCCCGTACCCAGAAGCTGGGTATCTTTGGTTGCCCTGTGACTACTCTTATGACATTCCCTAACTCTTATGACATTCCCTAACAGTATTGTTAAACTAATAACAATGAACAGTAGTTCAATATTACCGGAATAATCCAACTCATGTGGCCATGTGTTTGTTGTGAAGCCCGGTCGTTCAGTTCGTATACGAGCATACCTTCTTACGAAGGTTAGAGTCTTAAAAATGTCTTACCATTGCTAAGAAATCTTAAGATATAATTATTTACAATAATACACTGGTTGTTTTTGTTGATTTAGGGGCGATGACATGAGTAAACTGGTTATGTTGTGATGATTTAGGGGTAACGAACTGTGGTTATTAGACTATGTTTTGTACATAAGCAAAAAACAAGATGTAATTCTTTTAATTATAACAATAATAACGACAAAAAGTTAATAATTAATGTACTTGTTAAGCAAAATTCGCAATATCTTAGTTTTCTTTAGGAAAAAAAATAAAAGACATCTGGAAAAAGATCTGCAGACTATGTCTTACATTTTATTCCGTTATTTACACTAAAAGAACAATTAAACGTACCTATCGCCCGTGCCTGGTGCACGAGCACCAGGCACGGGCACTGGGAGCATCCCAGACACTGCCTTAATCGACTGAGATTAAGGCAGTGTTATTTTCATTCCTTTAGAACAAGGAAATCTCATTTTTAAACTGTATAATATGAGCTGCGCAATAATTTTTTGCTGATCTTCAATAAAGAAATTCTGGCGGGCTTGTGCAAGGATTAGGATGAGTTAGCCTAGTTTTTACTGTATATCCGTTTCTGGTTGCTCAAGGGTGACAGTGGCGGGCAACACGAGAATAAATATTTGTATAAATTCCAATTTCGATCAGATCTACTTGGGGATAGATTACAAATGTTCGCCATGAAATTTACGTTTTCTCTAATAGCCGAAGAGCTTATTTGAGAAAACAGTGTGGCATTGAATCAGCGTGGTAAAACAATTGTATTATTGACACGACGAGTATAATCGACGTAGTTTTTATATATGTTGCTGGTCGAACACATCCTTATGTAACGTTTTATACTTATGTTCTTCTAGAACATTCTATTACGAACACATTGGTACAAAAATGAAATACGTACATCGAAAACTAATGTCAGAACAGTGACAAGAATATACACTTTTAAATATGGCCGCTCGATCGCCGATACACTAATTTCATTTGGGGAAATTTATTTTTTCATACGCCGTTTCGCGACAATTATTTATAACTGATATAAATGTTGCAAAAGAAGTTTAGGATTAAGTAACATATTACACATTAAAAAAAATGAATACATTAATACCTAAACAGTATGTAAATACAGTGATAAATTGTGCCAAACATTACACAATATTATTTACTAAGAAGCGTATGACAACTCAAAACGGCATGATTTCAACAGGATTTTTTATAGTTGTCAAAAAACTCTGATTTTAATTATCAAGTATTTGTCACAATGTATTTTATATAATTATGAGGCAGTGAAACGACCAAATTGTTCTGTATTATAAATGCATAATGCTAAATTTCTATATACATAACAGTAAAATAATGACCACCTACATTTAAGGATAACTAGGAAATAGTAACTGGAAACTTTATTTGAACGAAAATTCAATACCAAATTTCTTTGATGTTTTTCTTAATATAAAGATCAACAGTAACGAATCTTATTCATTATGGACAAATTAACAAAAAAAAACATAATTTTCATTGAGGACCATGTATTAGAGCATACTTAGTCACTTATATATTAAAAGTATTGTGTTTTTTGATACATTGGGGTCATATTTTGCCCAAACCCCCCTGCAGTTTTCAAATTGTTTGAAATGTCGGAAATTTGACTCCTGAGCGTGATTTTTGAGCCGAATTCTGACTCTCTGCGCCTATTTTCAGTTTCAAATTACGACGTTTCATACCGAAAATATGCCAATTACTGTGAACGGCGATGGGTCATATTTTGCCCAAACCCCCCTGCAGTTTTCAAAATGTCTGAAATGTCGGAAATTTGACTCCTGAGCGTGATTTTTGAGCCGAATTCTGACTCTCTGCGCCTATTTTCAGTTTCAAATTACGACGTTTCATACCGAAAATATGCCAATTACTGTAAACGGCGATGGGTCATATTTTGCCCAAACCCCCCTGCAGTTTTCAAAATGTCGGAAATGTCGGAAATTTGACTCCTGAGCGTGATTTTTTAGCCGAATTCTGACTCTCTGCACCTATTTTCAGTTTCAAATTACGACGTTTCATACCGAAAATATGCCAATTACTGAAAACGGCGATGGGTCATATTTTGCCCAAACCCCCCTGCAGTTTTCAAAATGTCTGAAATGTCGGAAATTTGACTCCTGAGCGTGATTTTTGAGCCGAATTCTGACTCTCTGCGCCTATTTTCAGTTTCAAATTACGACGTTTCATACCGAAAATATGCCAATTACTGTAAACGGCGATGGGTCATATTTTGCCCAAACCCCCCTGCAGTTTTCAAAATGTCTGAAATGTCGGAAATTTGACTCCTGAGCGTGATTTTTGAGCCGAATTCTGACTCTCTGCGCCTATTTTCAGTTTCAAATTACGACGTTTCATACCGAAAATATGCCAATTACTGTAAACGGCGATGGGTCATATTTTGCCCAAACCCCCCTGCAGTTTTCAAAATGTCTGAAATGTCGGAAATTTGACTCCTGAGCGTGATTTTTGAGCCGAATTCTGACTCTCTGCACCTATTTTCAGTTTCAAATTACGACGTTTCATACCGAAAATATGCCAATTACTGAAAACGGCGATGGGTCATATTTTGCCCAAACCCCCCTGCAGTTTTCAAAATGTCTGAAATGTCGGAAATTTGACTCCTGAGCGTGATTTTTGAGCCGAATTCTGACTCTCTGCGCCTATTTTCAGTTTCAAATTACGACGTTTCATACCGAAAATATGCCAATTACTGAAAACGGCGATGGGTCATATTTTGCCCAAACCCCCCTGCAGTTTTCAAAATGTCTGAAATGTCGGAAATTTGACTCCTGAGCGTGATTTTTGAGCCGAATTCTGACTCTCTGCGCCTATTTTCAGTTTCAAATTACGACGTTTCATACCGAAAATATGCCAATTACTGTAAACGGCGATGGGTCATATTTTGCCCAAACCCCCCTGCAGTTTTCAAAATGTCTGAAATGTCGGAAATTTGACTCCTGAGCGTGATTTTTGAGCCGAATTCTGACTCTCTGCACCTATTTTCAGTTTCAAATTACGACGTTTCATACCGAAAATATGCCAATTACTGAAAACGGCGATGGGTCATATTTTGCCCAAACCCCCCTGCAGTTTTCAAAATGTCTGAAATGTCGGAAATTTGACTCCTGAGCGTGATTTTTGAGCCGAATTCTGACTCTCTGCGCCTATTTTCAGTTTCAAATTACGACGTTTCATACCGAAAATATGCCAATTACTGTAAACGGCGATGGGTCATATTTTGCCCAAACCCCCCTGCAGTTTTCAAAATGTCTGAAATGTCGGAAATTTGACTCCTGAGCGTGATTTTTGAGCCGAATTCTGACTCTCTGCACCTATTTTCAGTTTCAAATTACGACGTTTCATACCGAAAATATGCCAATTACTGAAAACGGCGATGGGTCATATTTTGCCCAAACCCCCCTGCAGTTTTCAAAATGTCTGAAATGTCGGAAATTTGACTCCTGAGCGTGATTTTTGAGCCGAATTCTGACTCTCTGCGCCTATTTTCAGTTTCAAATTACGACGTTTCATACCGAAAATATGCCAATTACTGTAAACGGCGATGGGTCATATTTTGCCCAAACCCCCCTGCAGTTTTCAAAATGTCTGAAATGTCGGAAATTTGACTCCTGAGCGTGATTTTTGAGCCGAATTCTGACTCTCTGCGCCTATTTTCAGTTTCAAATTACGACGTTTCATACCGAAAATATGCCAATTACTGAAAACGGCGATGGGTCATATTTTGCCCAAACCCCCCTGCAGTTTTCAAAATGTCTGAAATGTCGGAAATTTGACTCCTGAGCGTGATTTTTGAGCCGAATTCTGACTCTCTGCGCCTATTTTCAGTTTCAAATTACGACGTTTCATACCGAAAATATGCCAATTACTGAAAACGGCGATGGGTCATATTTTGCCCAAACCCCCCTGCAGTTTTCAAAATGTCTGAAATGTCGGAAATTTGACTCCTGAGCGTGATTTTTGAGCCGAATTCTGACTCTCTGCGCCTATTTTCAGTTTCAAATTACGACGTTTCATACCGAAAATATGCCAATTACTGTAAACGGCGATGGGTCATATTTTGCCCAAACCCCCCTGCAGTTTTCAAAATGTCTGAAATGTCGGAAATTTGACTCCTGAGCGTGATTTTTGAGCCGAATTCTGACTCTCTGCACCTATTTTCAGTTTCAAATTACGACGTTTCATACCGAAAATATGCCAATTACTGTAAACGGCGATGGGTCATATTTTGCCCAAACCCCCCTGCAGTTTTCAAAATGTCTGAAATGTCGGAAATTTGACTCCTGAGCGTGATTTTTGAGCCGAATTCTGACTCTCTGCACCTATTTTCAGTTTCAAATTACGACGTTTCATACCGAAAATATGCCAATTACTGAAAACGGCGATGGGTCATATTTTGCCCAAACCCCCCTGCAGTTTTCAAAATGTCTGAAATGTCGGAAATTTGACTCCTGAGCGTGATTTTTGAGCCGAATTCTGACTCTCTGCGCCTATTTTCAGTTTCAAATTACGACGTTTCATACCGAAAATATGCCAATTACTGTAAACGGCGATGGGTCATATTTTGCCCAAACCCCCCTGCAGTTTTCAAAATGTCTGAAATGTCGGAAATTTGACTCCTGAGCGTGATTTTTGAGCCGAATTCTGACTCTCTGCGCCTATTTTCAGTTTCAAATTACGACGTTTCATACCGAAAATATGCCAATTACTGTAAACGGCGATGGGTCATATTTTGCCCAAACCCCCCTGCAGTTTTCAAAATGTCTGAAATGTCGGAAATTTGACTCCTGAGCGTGATTTTTGAGCCGAATTCTGACTCTCTGCGCCTATTTTCAGTTTCAAATTACGACGTTTCATACCGAAAATATGCCAATTACTGTAAACGGCGATGGGTCATATTTTGCCCAAACCCCCCTGCAGTTTTCAAAATGTCTGAAATGTCGGAAATTTGACTCCTGAGCGTGATTTTTGAGCCGAATTCTGACTCTCTGCGCCTATTTTCAGTTTCAAATTACGACGTTTCATACCGAAAATATGCCAATTACTGTAAACGGCGATGGGTCATATTTTGCCCAAACCCCCCTGCAGTTTTCAAAATGTCTGAAATGTCGGAAATTTGACTCCTGAGCGTGATTTTTGAGCCGAATTCTGACTCTCTGCGCCTATTTTCAGTTTCAAATTACGACGTTTCATACCGAAAATATGCCAATTACTGTAAACGGCGATGGGTCATATTTTGCCCAAACCCCCCTGCAGTTTTCAAAATGTCTGAAATGTCGGAAATTTGACTCCTGAGCGTGATTTTTGAGCCGAATTCTGACTCTCTGCACCTATTTTCAGTTTCAAATTACGACGTTTCATACCGAAAATATGCCAATTACTGAAAACGGCGATGGGTCATATTTTGCCCAAACCCCCCTGCAGTTTTCAAAATGTCTGAAATGTCGGAAATTTGACTCCTGAGCGTGATTTTTGAGCCGAATTCTGACTCTCTGCGCCTATTTTCAGTTTCAAATTACGACGTTTCATACCGAAAATATGCCAATTACTGTAAACGGCGATGGGTCATATTTTGCCCAAACCCCCCTGCAGTTTTCAAAATGTCTGAAATGTCGGAAATTTGACTCCTGAGCGTGATTTTTGAGCCGAATTCTGACTCTCTGCGCCTATTTTCAGTTTCAAATTACGACGTTTCATACCGAAAATATGCCAATTACTGTAAACGGCGATGGGTCATATTTTGCCCAAACCCCCCTGCAGTTTTCAAAATGTCTGAAATGTCGGAAATTTGACTCCTGAGCGTGATTTTTGAGCCGAATTCTGACTCTCTGCACCTATTTTCAGTTTCAAATTACGACGTTTCATACCGAAAATATGCCAATTACTGAAAACGGCGATGGGTCATATTTTGCCCAAACCCCCCTGCAGTTTTCAAAATGTCTGAAATGTCGGAAATTTGACTCCTGAGCGTGATTTTTGAGCCGAATTCTGACTCTCTGCGCCTATTTTCAGTTTCAAATTACGACGTTTCATACCGAAAATATGCCAATTACTGTAAACGGCGATGGGTCATATTTTGCCCAAACCCCCCTGCAGTTTTCAAAATGTCTGAAATGTCGGAAATTTGACTCCTGAGCGTGATTTTTGAGCCGAATTCTGACTCTCTGCGCCTATTTTCAGTTTCAAATTACGACGTTTCATACCGAAAATATGCCAATTACTGTAAACGGCGATGGGTCATATTTTGCCCAAACCCCCCTGCAGTTTTCAAAATGTCTGAAATGTCGGAAATTTGACTCCTGAGCGTGATTTTTGAGCCGAATTCTGACTCTCTGCACCTATTTTCAGTTTCAAATTACGACGTTTCATACCGAAAATATGCCAATTACTGAAACGGCGATGGGTCATATTTTGCCCAAACCCCCCTGCAGTTTTCAAAATGTCTGAAATGTCGGAAATTTGACTCCTGAGCGTGATTTTTGAGCCGAATTCTGACTCTCTGCGCCTATTTTCAGTTTCAAATTACGACGTTTCATACCGAAAATATGCCAATTACTGTAAACGGCGATGGGTCATATTTTGCCCAAACCCCCCTGCAGTTTTCAAAATGTCTGAAATGTCGGAAATTTGACTCCTGAGCGTGATTTTTGAGCCGAATTCTGACTCTCTGCGCCTATTTTCAGTTTCAAATTACGACGTTTCATACCGAAAATATGCCAATTACTGTAAACGGCGATGGGTCATATTTTGCCCAAACCCCCCTGCAGTTTTCAAAATGTCTGAAATGTCGGAAATTTGACTCCTGAGCGTGATTTTTGAGCCGAATTCTGACTCTCTGCTGCGCTATTTTCAGTTTCAAATTACGACGTTTCATACCGAAAATATGCCAATTACTGTAAACGGCGATGGGTCATATTTTGCCCAAACCCCCCTGCAGTTTTCAAAATGTCTGAAATGTCGGAAATTTGACTCCTGAGCGTGATTTTTGAGCCGAATTCTGACTCTCTGCGCCTATTTTCAGTTTCAAATTACGACGTTTCATACCGAAAATATGCCAATTACTGTAAACGGCGATGGGTCATATTTTGCCCAAACCCCCCTGCAGTTTTCAAAATGTCTGAAATGTCGGAAATTTGACTCCTGAGCGTGATTTTTGAGCCGAATTCTGACTCTCTGCACCTATTTTCAGTTTCAAATTACGACGTTTCATACCGAAAATATGCCAATTACTGAAAACGGCGATGGGTCATATTTTGCCCAAACCCCCCTGCAGTTTTCAAAATGTCTGAAATGTCGGAAATTTGACTCCTGAGCGTGATTTTTGAGCCGAATTCTGACTCTCTGCGCCTATTTTCAGTTTCAAATTACGACGTTTCATACCGAAAATATGCCAATTACTGTAAACGGCGATGGGTCATATTTTGCCCAAACCCCCCTGCAGTTTTCAAAATGTCTGAAATGTCGGAAATTTGACTCCTGAGCGTGATTTTTGAGCCGAATTCTGACTCTCTGCACCTATTTTCAGTTTCAAATTACGACGTTTCATACCGAAAATATGCCAATTACTGAAAACGGCGATGGGTCATATTTTGCCCAAACCCCCCTGCAGTTTTCAAAATGTCTGAAATGTCGGAAATTTGACTCCTGAGCGTGATTTTTGAGCCGAATTCTGACTCTCTGCGCCTATTTTCAGTTTCAAATTACGACGTTTCATACCGAAAATATGCCAATTACTGTAAACGGCGATGGGTCATATTTTGCCCAAACCCCCCTGCAGTTTTCAAAATGTCTGAAATGTCGGAAATTTGACTCCTGAGCGTGATTTTTGAGCCGAATTCTGACTCTCTGCGCCTATTTTCAGTTTCAAATTACGACGTTTCATACCGAAAATATGCCAATTACTGTAAACGGCGATGGGTCATATTTTGCCCAAACCCCCCTGCAGTTTTCAAAATGTCTGAAATGTCGGAAATTTGACTCCTGAGCGTGATTTTTGAGCCGAATTCTGACTCTCTGCGCCTATTTTCAGTTTCAAATTACGACGTTTCATACCGAAAATATGCCAATTACTGTAAACGGCGATGGGTCATATTTTGCCCAAACCCCCCTGCAGTTTTCAAAATGTCTGAAATGTCGGAAATTTGACTCCTGAGCGTGATTTTTGAGCCGAATTCTGACTCTCTGCGCCTATTTTCAGTTTCAAATTACGACGTTTCATACCGAAAATATGCCAATTACTGTAAACGGCGATGGGTCATATTTTGCCCAAACCCCCCTGCAGTTTTCAAAATGTCTGAAATGTCGGAAATTTGACTCCTGAGCGTGATTTTTGAGCCGAATTCTGACTCTCTGCGCCTATTTTCAGTTTCAAATTACGACGTTTCATACCGAAAATATGCCAATTACTGTAAACGGCGATGGGTCATATTTTGCCCAAACCCCCCTGCAGTTTTCAAAATGTCTGAAATGTCGGAAATTTGACTCCTGAGCGTGATTTTTGAGCCGAATTCTGACTCTCTGCGCCTATTTTCAGTTTCAAATTACGACGTTTCATACCGAAAATATGCCAATTACTGTAAACGGCGATGGGTCATATTTTGCCCAAACCCCCCTGCAGTTTTCAAAATGTCTGAAATGTCGGAAATTTGACTCCTGAGCGTGATTTTTGAGCCGAATTCTGACTCTCTGCGCCTATTTTCAGTTTCAAATTACGACGTTTCATACCGAAAATATGCCAATTACTGTAAACGGCGATGGGTCATATTTTGCCCAAACCCCCCTGCAGTTTTCAAAATGTCTGAAATGTCGGAAATTTGACTCCTGAGCGTGATTTTTGAGCCGAATTCTGACTCTCTGCGCCTATTTTCAGTTTCAAATTACGACGTTTCATACCGAAAATATGCCAATTACTGTAAACGGCGATGGGTCATATTTTGCCCAAACCCCCCTGCAGTTTTCAAAATGTCTGAAATGTCGGAAATTTGACTCCTGAGCGTGATTTTTGAGCCGAATTCTGACTCTCTGCGCCTATTTTCAGTTTCAAATTACGACGTTTCATACCGAAAATATGCCAATTACTGTAAACGGCGATGGGTCATATTTTGCCCAAACCCCCCTGCAGTTTTCAAAATGTCTGAAATGTCGGAAATTTGACTCCTGAGCGTGATTTTTGAGCCGAATTCTGACTCTCTGCGCCTATTTTCAGTTTCAAATTACGACGTTTCATACCGAAAATATGCCAATTACTGTAAACGGCGATGGGTCATATTTTGCCCAAACCCCCCTGCAGTTTTCAAAATGTCTGAAATGTCGGAAATTTGACTCCTGAGCGTGATTTTTGAGCCGAATTCTGACTCTCTGCACCTATTTTCAGTTTCAAATTACGACGTTTCATACCGAAAATATGCCAATTACTGAAAACGGCGATGGGTCATATTTTGCCCAAACCCCCCTGCAGTTTTCAAAATGTCTGAAATGTCGGAAATTTGACTCCTGAGCGTGATTTTTGAGCCGAATTCTGACTCTCTGCGCCTATTTTCAGTTTCAAATTACGACGTTTCATACCGAAAATATGCCAATTACTGTAAACGGCGATGGGTCATATTTTGCCCAAACCCCCCTGCAGTTTTCAAAATGTCTGAAATGTCGGAAATTTGACTCCTGAGCGTGATTTTTGAGCCGAATTCTGACTCTCTGCGCCTATTTTCAGTTTCAAATTACGACGTTTCATACCGAAAATATGCCAATTACTGTAAACGGCGATGGGTCATATTTTGCCCAAACCCCCCTGCAGTTTTCAAAATGTCTGAAATGTCGGAAATTTGACTCCTGAGCGTGATTTTTGAGCCGAATTCTGACTCTCTGCACCTATTTTCAGTTTCAAATTACGACGTTTCATACCGAAAATATGCCAATTACTGAAAACGGCGATGGGTCATATTTTGCCCAAACCCCCCTGCAGTTTTCAAAATGTCTGAAATGTCGGAAATTTGACTCCTGAGCGTGATTTTTGAGCCGAATTCTGACTCTCTGCGCCTATTTTCAGTTTCAAATTACGACGTTTCATACCGAAAATATGCCAATTACTGTAAACGGCGATGGGTCATATTTTGCCCAAACCCCCCTGCAGTTTTCAAAATGTCTGAAATGTCGGAAATTTGACTCCTGAGCGTGATTTTTGAGCCGAATTCTGACTCTCTGCACCTATTTTCAGTTTCAAATTACGACGTTTCATACCGAAAATATGCCAATTACTGAAAACGGCGATGGGTCATATTTTGCCCAAACCCCCCTGCAGTTTTCAAAATGTCTGAAATGTCGGAAATTTGACTCCTGAGCGTGATTTTTGAGCCGAATTCTGACTCTCTGCGCCTATTTTCAGTTTCAAATTACGACGTTTCATACCGAAAATATGCCAATTACTGTAAACGGCGATGGGTCATATTTTGCCCAAACCCCCCTGCAGTTTTCAAAATGTCTGAAATGTCGGAAATTTGACTCCTGAGCGTGATTTTTGAGCCGAATTCTGACTCTCTGCGCCTATTTTCAGTTTCAAATTACGACGTTTCATACCGAAAATATGCCAATTACTGTAAACGGCGATGGGTCATATTTTGCCCAAACCCCCCTGCAGTTTTCAAAATGTCTGAAATGTCGGAAATTTGACTCCTGAGCGTGATTTTTGAGCCGAATTCTGACTCTCTGCGCCTATTTTCAGTTTCAAATTACGACGTTTCATACCGAAAATATGCCAATTACTGTAAACGGCGATGGGTCATATTTTGCCCAAACCCCCCTGCAGTTTTCAAAATGTCTGAAATGTCGGAAATTTGACTCCTGAGCGTGATTTTTGAGCCGAATTCTGACTCTCTGCACCTATTTTCAGTTTCAAATTACGACGTTTCATACCGAAAATATGCCAATTACTGAAAACGGCGATGGGTCATATTTTGCCCAAACCCCCCTGCAGTTTTCAAAATGTCTGAAATGTCGGAAATTTGACTCCTGAGCGTGATTTTTGAGCCGAATTCTGACTCTCTGCGCCTATTTTCAGTTTCAAATTACGACGTTTCATACCGAAAATATGCCAATTACTGTAAACGGCGATGGGTCATATTTTGCCCAAACCCCCCTGCAGTTTTCAAAATGTCTGAAATGTCGGAAATTTGACTCCTGAGCGTGATTTTTGAGCCGAATTCTGACTCTCTGCGCCTATTTTCAGTTTCAAATTACGACGTTTCATACCGAAAATATGCCAATTACTGTAAACGGCGATGGGTCATATTTTGCCCAAACCCCCCTGCAGTTTTCAAAATGTCTGAAATGTCGGAAATTTGACTCCTGAGCGTGATTTTTGAGCCGAATTCTGACTCTCTGCGCCTATTTTCAGTTTCAAATTACGACGTTTCATACCGAAAATATGCCAATTACTGTAAACGGCGATGGGTCATATTTTGCCCAAACCCCCCTGCAGTTTTCAAAATGTCTGAAATGTCGGAAATTTGACTCCTGAGCGTGATTTTTGAGCCGAATTCTGACTCTCTGCGCCTATTTTCAGTTTCAAATTACGACGTTTCATACCGAAAATATGCCAATTACTGTAAACGGCGATGGGTCATATTTTGCCCAAACCCCCCTGCAGTTTTCAAAATGTCTGAAATGTCGGAAATTTGACTCCTGAGCGTGATTTTTGAGCCGAATTCTGACTCTCTGCACCTATTTTCAGTTTCAAATTACGACGTTTCATACCGAAAATATGCCAATTACTGAAAACGGCGATGGGTCATATTTTGCCCAAACCCCCCTGCAGTTTTCAAAATGTCTGAAATGTCGGAAATTTGACTCCTGAGCGTGATTTTTGAGCCGAATTCTGACTCTCTGCGCCTATTTTCAGTTTCAAATTACGACGTTTCATACCGAAAATATGCCAATTACTGTAAACGGCGATGGGTCATATTTTGCCCAAACCCCCCTGCAGTTTTCAAAATGTCTGAAATGTCGGAAATTTGACTCCTGAGCGTGATTTTTGAGCCGAATTCTGACTCTCTGCGCCTATTTTCAGTTTCAAATTACGACGTTTCATACCGAAAATATGCCAATTACTGTAAACGGCGATGGGTCATATTTTGCCCAAACCCCCCTGCAGTTTTCAAAATGTCTGAAATGTCGGAAATTTGACTCCTGAGCGTGATTTTTGAGCCGAATTCTGACTCTCTGCGCCTATTTTCAGTTTCAAATTACGACGTTTCATACCGAAAATATGCCAATTACTGTAAACGGCGATGGGTCATATTTTGCCCAAACCCCCCTGCAGTTTTCAAAATGTCTGAAATGTCGGAAATTTGACTCCTGAGCGTGATTTTTGAGCCGAATTCTGACTCTCTGCGCCTATTTTCAGTTTCAAATTACGACGTTTCATACCGAAAATATGCCAATTACTGTAAACGGCGATGGGTCATATTTTGCCCAAACCCCCCTGCAGTTTTCAAAATGTCTGAAATGTCGGAAATTTGACTCCTGAGCGTGATTTTTGAGCCGAATTCTGACTCTCTGCGCCTATTTTCAGTTTCAAATTACGACGTTTCATACCGAAAATATGCCAATTACTGTAAACGGCGATGGGTCATATTTTGCCCAAACCCCCCTGCAGTTTTCAAAATGTCTGAAATGTCGGAAATTTGACTCCTGAGCGTGATTTTTGAGCCGAATTCTGACTCTCTGCGCCTATTTTCAGTTTCAAATTACGACGTTTCATACCGAAAATATGCCAATTACTGTAAACGGCGATGGGTCATATTTTGCCCAAACCCCCCTGCAGTTTTCAAAATGTCTGAAATGTCGGAAATTTGACTCCTGAGCGTGATTTTTGAGCCGAATTCTGACTCTCTGCGCCTATTTTCAGTTTCAAATTACGACGTTTCATACCGAAAATATGCCAATTACTGTAAACGGCGATGGGTCATATTTTGCCCAAACCCCCCTGCAGTTTTCAAAATGTCTGAAATGTCGGAAATTTGACTCCTGAGCGTGATTTTTGAGCCGAATTCTGACTCTCTGCGCCTATTTTCAGTTTCAAATTACGACGTTTCATACCGAAAATATGCCAATTACTGTAAACGGCGATGGGTCATATTTTGCCCAAACCCCCCTGCAGTTTTCAAAATGTCTGAAATGTCGGAAATTTGACTCCTGAGCGTGATTTTTGAGCCGAATTCTGACTCTCTGCGCCTATTTTCAGTTTCAAATTACGACGTTTCATACCGAAAATATGCCAATTACTGTAAACGGCGATGGGTCATATTTTGCCCAAACCCCCCTGCAGTTTTCAAAATGTCTGAAATGTCGGAAATTTGACTCCTGAGCGTGATTTTTGAGCCGAATTCTGACTCTCTGCGCCTATTTTCAGTTTCAAATTACGACGTTTCATACCGAAAATATGCCAATTACTGTAAACGGCGATGGGTCATATTTTGCCCAAACCCCCCTGCAGTTTTCAAAATGTCTGAAATGTCGGAAATTTGACTCCTGAGCGTGATTTTTGAGCCGAATTCTGACTCTCTGCGCCTATTTTCAGTTTCAAATTACGACGTTTCATACCGAAAATATGCCAATTACTGTAAACGGCGATGGGTCATATTTTGCCCAAACCCCCCTGCAGTTTTCAAAATGTCTGAAATGTCGGAAATTTGACTCCTGAGCGTGATTTTTGAGCCGAATTCTGACTCTCTGCGCCTATTTTCAGTTTCAAATTACGACGTTTCATACCGAAAATATGCCAATTACTGTAAACGGCGATGGGTCATATTTTGCCCAAACCCCCCTGCAGTTTTCAAAATGTCTGAAATGTCGGAAATTTGACTCCTGAGCGTGATTTTTGAGCCGAATTCTGACTCTCTGCGCCTATTTTCAGTTTCAAATTACGACGTTTCATACCGAAAATATGCCAATTACTGTAAACGGCGATGGGTCATATTTTGCCCAAACCCCCCTGCAGTTTTCAAAATGTCTGAAATGTCGGAAATTTGACTCCTGAGCGTGATTTTTGAGCCGAATTCTGACTCTCTGCGCCTATTTTCAGTTTCAAATTACGACGTTTCATACCGAAAATATGCCAATTACTGTAAACGGCGATGGGTCATATTTTGCCCAAACCCCCCTGCAGTTTTCAAAATGTCTGAAATGTCGGAAATTTGACTCCTGAGCGTGATTTTTGAGCCGAATTCTGACTCTCTGCGCCTATTTTCAGTTTCAAATTACGACGTTTCATACCGAAAATATGCCAATTACTGTAAACGGCGATGGGTCATATTTTGCCCAAACCCCCCTGCAGTTTTCAAAATGTCTGAAATGTCGGAAATTTGACTCCTGAGCGTGATTTTTGAGCCGAATTCTGACTCTCTGCGCCTATTTTCAGTTTCAAATTACGACGTTTCATACCGAAAATATGCCAATTACTGTAAACGGCGATGGGTCATATTTTGCCCAAACCCCCCTGCAGTTTTCAAAATGTCTGAAATGTCGGAAATTTGACTCCTGAGCGTGATTTTTGAGCCGAATTCTGACTCTCTGCGCCTATTTTCAGTTTCAAATTACGACGTTTCATACCGAAAATATGCCAATTACTGTAAACGGCGATGGGTCATATTTTGCCCAAACCCCCCTGCAGTTTTCAAAATGTCTGAAATGTCGGAAATTTGACTCCTGAGCGTGATTTTTGAGCCGAATTCTGACTCTCTGCGCCTATTTTCAGTTTCAAATTACGACGTTTCATACCGAAAATATGCCAATTACTGTAAACGGCGATGGGTCATATTTTGCCCAAACCCCCCTGCAGTTTTCAAAATGTCTGAAATGTCGGAAATTTGACTCCTGAGCGTGATTTTTGAGCCGAATTCTGACTCTCTGCACCTATTTTCAGTTTCAAATTACGACGTTTCATACCGAAAATATGCCAATTACTGAAAACGGCGATGGGTCATATTTTGCCCAAACCCCCCTGCAGTTTTCAAAATGTCTGAAATGTCGGAAATTTGACTCCTGAGCGTGATTTTTGAGCCGAATTCTGACTCTCTGCGCCTATTTTCAGTTTCAAATTACGACGTTTCATACCGAAAATATGCCAATTACTGTAAACGGCGATGGGTCATATTTTGCCCAAACCCCCCTGCAGTTTTCAAAATGTCTGAAATGTCGGAAATTTGACTCCTGAGCGTGATTTTTGAGCCGAATTCTGACTCTCTGCGCCTATTTTCAGTTTCAAATTACGACGTTTCATACCGAAAATATGCCAATTACTGTAAACGGCGATGGGTCATATTTTGCCCAAACCCCCCTGCAGTTTTCAAAATGTCTGAAATGTCGGAAATTTGACTCCTGAGCGTGATTTTTGAGCCGAATTCTGACTCTCTGCGCCTATTTTCAGTTTCAAATTACGACGTTTCATACCGAAAATATGCCAATTACTGTAAACGGCGATGGGTCATATTTTGCCCAAACCCCCCTGCAGTTTTCAAAATGTCTGAAATGTCGGAAATTTGACTCCTGAGCGTGATTTTTGAGCCGAATTCTGACTCTCTGCGCCTATTTTCAGTTTCAAATTACGACGTTTCATACCGAAAATATGCCAATTACTGTAAACGGCGATGGGTCATATTTTGCCCAAACCCCCCTGCAGTTTTCAAAATGTCTGAAATGTCGGAAATTTGACTCCTGAGCGTGATTTTTGAGCCGAATTCTGACTCTCTGCACCTATTTTCAGTTTCAAATTACGACGTTTCATACCGAAAATATGCCAATTACTGAAAACGGCGATGGGTCATATTTTGCCCAAACCCCCCTGCAGTTTTCAAAATGTCTGAAATGTCGGAAATTTGACTCCTGAGCGTGATTTTTGAGCCGAATTCTGACTCTCTGCGCCTATTTTCAGTTTCAAATTACGACGTTTCATACCGAAAATATGCCAATTACTGTAAACGGCGATGGGTCATATTTTGCCCAAACCCCCCTGCAGTTTTCAAAATGTCTGAAATGTCGGAAATTTGACTCCTGAGCGTGATTTTTGAGCCGAATTCTGACTCTCTGCACCTATTTTCAGTTTCAAATTACGACGTTTCATACCGAAAATATGCCAATTACTGAAAACGGCGATGGGTCATATTTTGCCCAAACCCCCCTGCAGTTTTCAAAATGTCTGAAATGTCGGAAATTTGACTCCTGAGCGTGATTTTTGAGCCGAATTCTGACTCTCTGCGCCTATTTTCAGTTTCAAATTACGACGTTTCATACCGAAAATATGCCAATTACTGTAAACGGCGATGGGTCATATTTTGCCCAAACCCCCCTGCAGTTTTCAAAATGTCTGAAATGTCGGAAATTTGACTCCTGAGCGTGATTTTTGAGCCGAATTCTGACTCTCTGCGCCTATTTTCAGTTTCAAATTACGACGTTTCATACCGAAAATATGCCAATTACTGTAAACGGCGATGGGTCATATTTTGCCCAAACCCCCCTGCAGTTTTCAAAATGTCTGAAATGTCGGAAATTTGACTCCTGAGCGTGATTTTTGAGCCGAATTCTGACTCTCTGCGCCTATTTTCAGTTTCAAATTACGACGTTTCATACCGAAAATATGCCAATTACTGTAAACGGCGATGGGTCATATTTTGCCCAAACCCCCCTGCAGTTTTCAAAATGTCTGAAATGTCGGAAATTTGACTCCTGAGCGTGATTTTTGAGCCGAATTCTGACTCTCTGCGCCTATTTTCAGTTTCAAATTACGACGTTTCATACCGAAAATATGCCAATTACTGTAAACGGCGATGGGTCATATTTTGCCCAAACCCCCTGCAGTTTTCAAAATGTCTGAAATGTCGGAAATTTGACTCCTGAGCGTGATTTTTGAGCCGAATTCTGACTCTCTGCGCCTATTTTCAGTTTCAAATTACGACGTTTCATACCGAAAATATGCCAATTACTGTAAACGGCGATGGGTCATATTTTGCCCAAACCCCCCTGCAGTTTTCAAAATGTCTGAAATGTCGGAAATTTGACTCCTGAGCGTGATTTTTGAGCCGAATTCTGACTCTCTGCGCCTATTTTCAGTTTCAAATTACGACGTTTCATACCGAAAATATGCCAATTACTGTAAACGGCGATGGGTCATATTTTGCCCAAACCCCCCTGCAGTTTTCAAAATGTCTGAAATGTCGGAAATTTGACTCCTGAGCGTGATTTTTGAGCCGAATTCTGACTCTCTGCGCCTATTTTCAGTTTCAAATTACGACGTTTCATACCGAAAATATGCCAATTACTGTAAACGGCGATGGGTCATATTTTGCCCAAACCCCCCTGCAGTTTTCAAAATGTCTGAAATGTCGGAAATTTGACTCCTGAGCGTGATTTTTGAGCCGAATTCTGACTCTCTGCGCCTATTTTCAGTTTCAAATTACGACGTTTCATACCGAAAATATGCCAATTACTGTAAACGGCGATGGGTCATATTTTGCCCAAACCCCCCTGCAGTTTTCAAAATGTCTGAAATGTCGGAAATTTGACTCCTGAGCGTGATTTTTGAGCCGAATTCTGACTCTCTGCGCCTATTTTCAGTTTCAAATTACGACGTTTCATACCGAAAATATGCCAATTACTGTAAACGGCGATGGGTCATATTTTGCCCAAACCCCCCTGCAGTTTTCAAAATGTCTGAAATGTCGGAAATTTGACTCCTGAGCGTGATTTTTGAGCCGAATTCTGACTCTCTGCGCCTATTTTCAGTTTCAAATTACGACGTTTCATACCGAAAATATGCCAATTACTGTAAACGGCGATGGGTCATATTTTGCCCAAACCCCCCTGCAGTTTTCAAAATGTCTGAAATGTCGGAAATTTGACTCCTGAGCGTGATTTTTGAGCCGAATTCTGACTCTCTGCGCCTATTTTCAGTTTCAAATTACGACGTTTCATACCGAAAATATGCCAATTACTGTAAACGGCGATGGGTCATATTTTGCCCAAACCCCCCTGCAGTTTTCAAAATGTCTGAAATGTCGGAAATTTGACTCCTGAGCGTGATTTTTGAGCCGAATTCTGACTCTCTGCGCCTATTTTCAGTTTCAAATTACGACGTTTCATACCGAAAATATGCCAATTACTGTAAACGGCGATGGGTCATATTTTGCCCAAACCCCCCTGCAGTTTTCAAAATGTCTGAAATGTCGGAAATTTGACTCCTGAGCGTGATTTTTGAGCCGAATTCTGACTCTCTGCGCCTATTTTCAGTTTCAAATTACGACGTTTCATACCGAAAATATGCCAATTACTGTAAACGGCGATGGGTCATATTTTGCCCAAACCCCCCTGCAGTTTTCAAAATGTCTGAAATGTCGGAAATTTGACTCCTGAGCGTGATTTTTGAGCCGAATTCTGACTCTCTGCGCCTATTTTCAGTTTCAAATTACGACGTTTCATACCGAAAATATGCCAATTACTGTAAACGGCGATGGGTCATATTTTGCCCAAACCCCCCTGCAGTTTTCAAAATGTCTGAAATGTCGGAAATTTGACTCCTGAGCGTGATTTTTGAGCCGAATTCTGACTCTCTGCGCCTATTTTCAGTTTCAAATTACGACGTTTCATACCGAAAATATGCCAATTACTGTAAACGGCGATGGGTCATATTTTGCCCAAACCCCCCTGCAGTTTTCAAAATGTCTGAAATGTCGGAAATTTGACTCCTGAGCGTGATTTTTGAGCCGAATTCTGACTCTCTGCACCTATTTTCAGTTTCAAATTACGACGTTTCATACCGAAAATATGCCAATTACTGAAAACGGCGATGGGTCATATTTTGCCCAAACCCCCCTGCAGTTTTCAAAATGTCTGAAATGTCGGAAATTTGACTCCTGAGCGTGATTTTTGAGCCGAATTCTGACTCTCTGCGCCTATTTTCAGTTTCAAATTACGACGTTTCATACCGAAAATATGCCAATTACTGTAAACGGCGATGGGTCATATTTTGCCCAAACCCCCCTGCAGTTTTCAAAATGTCTGAAATGTCGGAAATTTGACTCCTGAGCGTGATTTTTGAGCCGAATTCTGACTCTCTGCGCCTATTTTCAGTTTCAAATTACGACGTTTCATACCGAAAATATGCCAATTACTGTAAACGGCGATGGGTCATATTTTGCCCAAACCCCCCTGCAGTTTTCAAAATGTCTGAAATGTCGGAAATTTGACTCCTGAGCGTGATTTTTGAGCCGAATTCTGACTCTCTGCACCTATTTTCAGTTTCAAATTACGACGTTTCATACCGAAAATATGCCAATTACTGAAAACGGCGATGGGTCATATTTTGCCCAAACCCCCCTGCAGTTTTCAAAATGTCTGAAATGTCGGAAATTTGACTCCTGAGCGTGATTTTTGAGCCGAATTCTGACTCTCTGCGCCTATTTTCAGTTTCAAATTACGACGTTTCATACCGAAAATATGCCAATTACTGTAAACGGCGATGGGTCATATTTTGCCCAAACCCCCCTGCAGTTTTCAAAATGTCTGAAATGTCGGAAATTTGACTCCTGAGCGTGATTTTTGAGCCGAATTCTGACTCTCTGCGCCTATTTTCAGTTTCAAATTACGACGTTTCATACCGAAAATATGCCAATTACTGTAAACGGCGATGGGTCATATTTTGCCCAAACCCCCCTGCAGTTTTCAAAATGTCTGAAATGTCGGAAATTTGACTCCTGAGCGTGATTTTTGAGCCGAATTCTGACTCTCTGCACCTATTTTCAGTTTCAAATTACGACGTTTCATACCGAAAATATGCCAATTACTGAAAACGGCGATGGGTCATATTTTGCCCAAACCCCCCTGCAGTTTTCAAAATGTCTGAAATGTCGGAAATTTGACTCCTGAGCGTGATTTTTGAGCCGAATTCTGACTCTCTGCGCCTATTTTCAGTTTCAAATTACGACGTTTCATACCGAAAATATGCCAATTACTGTAAACGGCGATGGGTCATATTTTGCCCAAACCCCCCTGCAGTTTTCAAAATGTCTGAAATGTCGGAAATTTGACTCCTGAGCGTGATTTTTGAGCCGAATTCTGACTCTCTGCGCCTATTTTCAGTTTCAAATTACGACGTTTCATACCGAAAATATGCCAATTACTGTAAACGGCGATGGGTCATATTTTGCCCAAACCCCCCTGCAGTTTTCAAAATGTCTGAAATGTCGGAAATTTGACTCCTGAGCGTGATTTTTGAGCCGAATTCTGACTCTCTGCGCCTATTTTCAGTTTCAAATTACGACGTTTCATACCGAAAATATGCCAATTACTGTAAACGGCGATGGGTCATATTTTGCCCAAACCCCCCTGCAGTTTTCAAAATGTCTGAAATGTCGGAAATTTGACTCCTGAGCGTGATTTTTGAGCCGAATTCTGACTCTCTGCGCCTATTTTCAGTTTCAAATTACGACGTTTCATACCGAAAATATGCCAATTACTGTAAACGGCGATGGGTCATATTTTGCCCAAACCCCCCTGCAGTTTTCAAAATGTCTGAAATGTCGGAAATTTGACTCCTGAGCGTGATTTTTGAGCCGAATTCTGACTCTCTGCACCTATTTTCAGTTTCAAATTACGACGTTTCATACCGAAAATATGCCAATTACTGAAAACGGCGATGGGTCATATTTTGCCCAAACCCCCCTGCAGTTTTCAAAATGTCTGAAATGTCGGAAATTTGACTCCTGAGCGTGATTTTTGAGCCGAATTCTGACTCTCTGCGCCTATTTTCAGTTTCAAATTACGACGTTTCATACCGAAAATATGCCAATTACTGTAAACGGCGATGGGTCATATTTTGCCCAAACCCCCCTGCAGTTTTCAAAATGTCTGAAATGTCGGAAATTTGACTCCTGAGCGTGATTTTTGAGCCGAATTCTGACTCTCTGCACCTATTTTCAGTTTCAAATTACGACGTTTCATACCGAAAATATGCCAATTACTGAAAACGGCGATGGGTCATATTTTGCCCAAACCCCCCTGCAGTTTTCAAAATGTCTGAAATGTCGGAAATTTGACTCCTGAGCGTGATTTTTGAGCCGAATTCTGACTCTCTGCGCCTATTTTCAGTTTCAAATTACGACGTTTCATACCGAAAATATGCCAATTACTGTAAACGGCGATGGGTCATATTTTGCCCAAACCCCCCTGCAGTTTTCAAAATGTCTGAAATGTCGGAAATTTGACTCCTGAGCGTGATTTTTGAGCCGAATTCTGACTCTCTGCGCCTATTTTCAGTTTCAAATTACGACGTTTCATACCGAAAATATGCCAATTACTGTAAACGGCGATGGGTCATATTTTGCCCAAACCCCCCTGCAGTTTTCAAAATGTCTGAAATGTCGGAAATTTGACTCCTGAGCGTGATTTTTGAGCCGAATTCTGACTCTCTGCGCCTATTTTCAGTTTCAAATTACGACGTTTCATACCGAAAATATGCCAATTACTGTAAACGGCGATGGGTCATATTTTGCCCAAACCCCCCTGCAGTTTTCAAAATGTCTGAAATGTCGGAAATTTGACTCCTGAGCGTGATTTTTGAGCCGAATTCTGACTCTCTGCGCCTATTTTCAGTTTCAAATTACGACGTTTCATACCGAAAATATGCCAATTACTGTAAACGGCGATGGGTCATATTTTGCCCAAACCCCCCTGCAGTTTTCAAAATGTCTGAAATGTCGGAAATTTGACTCCTGAGCGTGATTTTTGAGCCGAATTCTGACTCTCTGCGCCTATTTTCAGTTTCAAATTACGACGTTTCATACCGAAAATATGCCAATTACTGTAAACGGCGATGGGTCATATTTTGCCCAAACCCCCCTGCAGTTTTCAAAATGTCTGAAATGTCGGAAATTTGACTCCTGAGCGTGATTTTTGAGCCGAATTCTGACTCTCTGCGCCTATTTTCAGTTTCAAATTACGACGTTTCATACCGAAAATATGCCAATTACTGTAAACGGCGATGGGTCATATTTTGCCCAAACCCCCCTGCAGTTTTCAAAATGTCTGAAATGTCGGAAATTTGACTCCTGAGCGTGATTTTTGAGCCGAATTCTGACTCTCTGCGCCTATTTTCAGTTTCAAATTACGACGTTTCATACCGAAAATATGCCAATTACTGTAAACGGCGATGGGTCATATTTTGCCCAAACCCCCCTGCAGTTTTCAAAATGTCTGAAATGTCGGAAATTTGACTCCTGAGCGTGATTTTTGAGCCGAATTCTGACTCTCTGCGCCTATTTTCAGTTTCAAATTACGACGTTTCATACCGAAAATATGCCAATTACTGTAAACGGCGATGGGTCATATTTTGCCCAAACCCCCCTGCAGTTTTCAAAATGTCTGAAATGTCGGAAATTTGACTCCTGAGCGTGATTTTTGAGCCGAATTCTGACTCTCTGCGCCTATTTTCAGTTTCAAATTACGACGTTTCATACCGAAAATATGCCAATTACTGTAAACGGCGATGGGTCATATTTTGCCCAAACCCCCCTGCAGTTTTCAAAATGTCTGAAATGTCGGAAATTTGACTCCTGAGCGTGATTTTTGAGCCGAATTCTGACTCTCTGCGCCTATTTTCAGTTTCAAATTACGACGTTTCATACCGAAAATATGCCAATTACTGTAAACGGCGATGGGTCATATTTTGCCCAAACCCCCCTGCAGTTTTCAAAATGTCTGAAATGTCGGAAATTTGACTCCTGAGCGTGATTTTTGAGCCGAATTCTGACTCTCTGCACCTATTTTCAGTTTCAAATTACGACGTTTCATACCGAAAATATGCCAATTACTGAAAACGGCGATGGGTCATATTTTGCCCAAACCCCCCTGCAGTTTTCAAAATGTCTGAAATGTCGGAAATTTGACTCCTGAGCGTGATTTTTGAGCCGAATTCTGACTCTCTGCGCCTATTTTCAGTTTCAAATTACGACGTTTCATACCGAAAATATGCCAATTACTGTAAACGGCGATGGGTCATATTTTGCCCAAACCCC
Source organism: Procambarus clarkii (assembly GCF_020424385.1). Taxonomy (NCBI): domain Eukaryota; kingdom Metazoa; phylum Arthropoda; class Malacostraca; order Decapoda; family Cambaridae; genus Procambarus; species Procambarus clarkii. The sequence continues at coordinate 17,785 of NW_025566541.1, read as the reverse complement.
CCTGCAGTTTTCAAAATGTCTGAAATGTCGGAAATTTGACTCCTGAGCGTGATTTTTGAGCCGAATTCTGACTCTCTGCGCCTATTTTCAGTTTCAAATTACGACGTTTCATACCGAAAATATGCCAATTACTGTAAACGGCGATGGGTCATATTTTGCCCAAACCCCCCTGCAGTTTTCAAAATGTCTGAAATGTCGGAAATTTGACTCCTGAGCGTGATTTTTGAGCCGAATTCTGACTCTCTGCACCTATTTTCAGTTTCAAATTACGACGTTTCATACCGAAAATATGCCAATTACTGAAAACGGCGATGGGTCATATTTTGCCCAAACCCCCCTGCAGTTTTCAAAATGTCTGAAATGTCGGAAATTTGACTCCTGAGCGTGATTTTTGAGCCGAATTCTGACTCTCTGCGCCTATTTTCAGTTTCAAATTACGACGTTTCATACCGAAAATATGCCAATTACTGTAAACGGCGATGGGTCATATTTTGCCCAAACCCCCCTGCAGTTTTCAAAATGTCTGAAATGTCGGAAATTTGACTCCTGAGCGTGATTTTTGAGCCGAATTCTGACTCTCTGCACCTATTTTCAGTTTCAAATTACGACGTTTCATACCGAAAATATGCCAATTACTGAAAACGGCGATGGGTCATATTTTGCCCAAACCCCCCTGCAGTTTTCAAAATGTCTGAAATGTCGGAAATTTGACTCCTGAGCGTGATTTTTGAGCCGAATTCTGACTCTCTGCGCCTATTTTCAGTTTCAAATTACGACGTTTCATACCGAAAATATGCCAATTACTGTAAACGGCGATGGGTCATATTTTGCCCAAACCCCCCTGCAGTTTTCAAAATGTCTGAAATGTCGGAAATTTGACTCCTGAGCGTGATTTTTGAGCCGAATTCTGACTCTCTGCGCCTATTTTCAGTTTCAAATTACGACGTTTCATACCGAAAATATGCCAATTACTGTAAACGGCGATGGGTCATATTTTGCCCAAACCCCCCTGCAGTTTTCAAAATGTCTGAAATGTCGGAAATTTGACTCCTGAGCGTGATTTTTGAGCCGAATTCTGACTCTCTGCGCCTATTTTCAGTTTCAAATTACGACGTTTCATACCGAAAATATGCCAATTACTGTAAACGGCGATGGGTCATATTTTGCCCAAACCCCCCTGCAGTTTTCAAAATGTCTGAAATGTCGGAAATTTGACTCCTGAGCGTGATTTTTGAGCCGAATTCTGACTCTCTGCGCCTATTTTCAGTTTCAAATTACGACGTTTCATACCGAAAATATGCCAATTACTGTAAACGGCGATGGGTCATATTTTGCCCAAACCCCCCTGCAGTTTTCAAAATGTCTGAAATGTCGGAAATTTGACTCCTGAGCGTGATTTTTGAGCCGAATTCTGACTCTCTGCGCCTATTTTCAGTTTCAAATTACGACGTTTCATACCGAAAATATGCCAATTACTGTAAACGGCGATGGGTCATATTTTGCCCAAACCCCCCTGCAGTTTTCAAAATGTCTGAAATGTCGGAAATTTGACTCCTGAGCGTGATTTTTGAGCCGAATTCTGACTCTCTGCGCCTATTTTCAGTTTCAAATTACGACGTTTCATACCGAAAATATGCCAATTACTGTAAACGGCGATGGGTCATATTTTGCCCAAACCCCCCTGCAGTTTTCAAAATGTCTGAAATGTCGGAAATTTGACTCCTGAGCGTGATTTTTGAGCCGAATTCTGACTCTCTGCGCCTATTTTCAGTTTCAAATTACGACGTTTCATACCGAAAATATGCCAATTACTGTAAACGGCGATGGGTCATATTTTGCCCAAACCCCCCTGCAGTTTTCAAAATGTCTGAAATGTCGGAAATTTGACTCCTGAGCGTGATTTTTGAGCCGAATTCTGACTCTCTGCGCCTATTTTCAGTTTCAAATTACGACGTTTCATACCGAAAATATGCCAATTACTGTAAACGGCGATGGGTCATATTTTGCCCAAACCCCCCTGCAGTTTTCAAAATGTCTGAAATGTCGGAAATTTGACTCCTGAGCGTGATTTTTGAGCCGAATTCTGACTCTCTGCGCCTATTTTCAGTTTCAAATTACGACGTTTCATACCGAAAATATGCCAATTACTGTAAACGGCGATGGGTCATATTTTGCCCAAACCCCCCTGCAGTTTTCAAAATGTCTGAAATGTCGGAAATTTGACTCCTGAGCGTGATTTTTGAGCCGAATTCTGACTCTCTGCGCCTATTTTCAGTTTCAAATTACGACGTTTCATACCGAAAATATGCCAATTACTGTAAACGGCGATGGGTCATATTTTGCCCAAACCCCCCTGCAGTTTTCAAAATGTCTGAAATGTCGGAAATTTGACTCCTGAGCGTGATTTTTGAGCCGAATTCTGACTCTCTGCACCTATTTTCAGTTTCAAATTACGACGTTTCATACCGAAAATATGCCAATTACTGAAAACGGCGATGGGTCATATTTTGCCCAAACCCCCCTGCAGTTTTCAAAATGTCTGAAATGTCGGAAATTTGACTCCTGAGCGTGATTTTTGAGCCGAATTCTGACTCTCTGCGCCTATTTTCAGTTTCAAATTACGACGTTTCATACCGAAAATATGCCAATTACTGTAAACGGCGATGGGTCATATTTTGCCCAAACCCCCCTGCAGTTTTCAAAATGTCTGAAATGTCGGAAATTTGACTCCTGAGCGTGATTTTTGAGCCGAATTCTGACTCTCTGCACCTATTTTCAGTTTCAAATTACGACGTTTCATACCGAAAATATGCCAATTACTGAAAACGGCGATGGGTCATATTTTGCCCAAACCCCCCTGCAGTTTTCAAAATGTCTGAAATGTCGGAAATTTGACTCCTGAGCGTGATTTTTGAGCCGAATTCTGACTCTCTGCGCCTATTTTCAGTTTCAAATTACGACGTTTCATACCGAAAATATGCCAATTACTGTAAACGGCGATGGGTCATATTTTGCCCAAACCCCCCTGCAGTTTTCAAAATGTCTGAAATGTCGGAAATTTGACTCCTGAGCGTGATTTTTGAGCCGAATTCTGACTCTCTGCACCTATTTTCAGTTTCAAATTACGACGTTTCATACCGAAAATATGCCAATTACTGAAAACGGCGATGGGTCATATTTTGCCCAAACCCCCCTGCAGTTTTCAAAATGTCTGAAATGTCGGAAATTTGACTCCTGAGCGTGATTTTTGAGCCGAATTCTGACTCTCTGCGCCTATTTTCAGTTTCAAATTACGACGTTTCATACCGAAAATATGCCAATTACTGTAAACGGCGATGGGTCATATTTTGCCCAAACCCCCCTGCAGTTTTCAAAATGTCTGAAATGTCGGAAATTTGACTCCTGAGCGTGATTTTTGAGCCGAATTCTGACTCTCTGCGCCTATTTTCAGTTTCAAATTACGACGTTTCATACCGAAAATATGCCAATTACTGTAAACGGCGATGGGTCATATTTTGCCCAAACCCCCCTGCAGTTTTCAAAATGTCTGAAATGTCGGAAATTTGACTCCTGAGCGTGATTTTTGAGCCGAATTCTGACTCTCTGCGCCTATTTTCAGTTTCAAATTACGACGTTTCATACCGAAAATATGCCAATTACTGTAAACGGCGATGGGTCATATTTTGCCCAAACCCCCCTGCAGTTTTCAAAATGTCTGAAATGTCGGAAATTTGACTCCTGAGCGTGATTTTTGAGCCGAATTCTGACTCTCTGCGCCTATTTTCAGTTTCAAATTACGACGTTTCATACCGAAAATATGCCAATTACTGTAAACGGCGATGGGTCATATTTTGCCCAAACCCCCCTGCAGTTTTCAAAATGTCTGAAATGTCGGAAATTTGACTCCTGAGCGTGATTTTTGAGCCGAATTCTGACTCTCTGCGCCTATTTTCAGTTTCAAATTACGACGTTTCATACCGAAAATATGCCAATTACTGTAAACGGCGATGGGTCATATTTTGCCCAAACCCCCCTGCAGTCTTCAAAATGTCTGAAATGTCGGAAATTTGACTCCTGAGCGTGATTTTTGAGCCGAATTCTGACTCTCTGCACCTATTTTCAGTTTCAAATTACGACGTTTCATACCGAAAATATGCCAATTACTGAAAACGGCGATGGGTCATATTTTGCCCAAACCCCCCTGCAGTTTTTAAAATGTCTGAAATGTCGGAAATTTGACTCCTGAGCGTGATTTTTGAGCCGAACTCTGACTCTGCGCCTATTTTCAGTTTCAAATTACGACGTTTCATACCGAAAATATGCCAATTACTGTAAACGGCGATGGGTCATATTTTGCCCAAACCCCCCTGCAGTTTTCAAAATGTCTGAAATGTCGGAAATTTGACTCCTGAGCGTGATTTTTGAGCCGAATTCTGACTCTCTGCGCCTATTTTCAGTTTCAAATTACGACGTTTCATACCGAAAATATGCCAATTACTGTAAACGGCGATGGGTCATATTTTGCCCAAACCCCCCTGCAGTTTTCAAAATGTCTGAAATGTCGGAAATTTGACTCCTGAGCGTGATTTTTGAGCCGAATTCTGACTCTCTGCACCTATTTTCAGTTTCAAATTACGACGTTTCATACCGAAAATATGCCAATTACTGAAAACGGCGATGGGTCATATTTTGCCCAAACCCCCCTGCAGTTTTCAAAATGTCTGAAATGTCGGAAATTTGACTCCTGAGCGTGATTTTTGAGCCGAATTCTGACTCTCTGCGCCTATTTTCGGTTTCAAATTACGACGTTTCATACCGAAAATATGCCAATTACTGTAGACGGCGATGGGTCATATTTTGCCCAAACCCCCCTGCAGTTTTCAAAATGTCTGAAATGTCGGAAATTTGACTCCTGAGCGTGTTTTTTGAGCCGAATTCTGACTCTCTGCGCCTATTTTCAGTTTCAATTTACGACGTTTCATACCGAAAATGTACCAATTACTGTAAACGGCGATGGGTCATATTTTGCCCAAACCCCCCTGCAGTTTTCAAAATGTCTGAAATGTCGGAAATTTGACTCCTGAGCGTGATTTTTGAGCCGAATTCTGACTCTCTGCACCTATTTTCAGTTTCAAATTACGACGTTTCATACCGAAAATATGCCAATTACTGAAAACGGCGATGGGTCATATTTTGCCCAAACCCCCCTGCAGTTTTCAAAATGTCTAAAATGTCGGAAATTTGACTCCTGAGCGTGATTTTTGAGCCGTATTCTGACTCTCTGCGCTTATTTTCAGTTTCAAATTACGACGTTTCATACCGAAAATATGCCAATTACTGTAAACGGCGATGGGTCATATTTTGCCCAAACCCCCCTGCAGTTTTCAAAATGTCTGAAATGTCGGAAATTTGACTCCTGAGCGTGATTTTTGAGCCGAATTCTGACTCTCTGCACCTATTTTCAGTTTCAAATTACGACGTTTCATACCGAAAATATGCCAATTACTGAAAACGGCGATGGGTCATATTTTGCCCAAACCCCCCTGCAGTTTTCAAAATGTCTGAAATGTCGGAAATTTGACTCCTGAGCGTGATTTTTGAGCCGAATTCTGACTCTCTGCGCCTATTTTCAGTTTCAAATTACGACGTTTCATACCGAAAATATGCCAATTACTGTAAACGGCGATGGGTCATATTTTGCCCAAACCCCCCTGCAGTTTTCAAAATGTCTGAAATGTCGGAAATTTGACTCCTGAGCGTGATTTTTGAGCCGAATTCTGACTCTCTGCACCTATTTTCAGTTTCAAATTACGACGTTTCATACCGAAAATATGCCAATTACTGAAAACGGCGATGGGTCATATTTTGCCCAAACCCCCCTGCAGTTTTCAAAATGTCTGAAATGTCGGAAATTTGACTCCTGAGCGTGATTTTTGAGCCGAATTCTGACTCTCTGCGCCTATTTTCAGTTTCAAATTACGACGTTTCATACCGAAAATATGCCAATTACTGTAAACGGCGATGGGTCATATTTTGCCCAAACCCCCCTGCAGTTTTCAAAATGTCTGAAATGTCGGAAATTTGACTCCTGAGCGTGATTTTTGAGCCGAATTCTGACTCTCTGCGCCTATTTTCAGTTTCAAATTACGACGTTTCATACCGAAAATATGCCAATTACTGTAAACGGCGATGGGTCATATTTTGCCCAAACCCCCCTGCAGTTTTCAAAATGTCTGAAATGTCGGAAATTTGACTCCTGAGCGTGATTTTTGAGCCGAATTCTGACTCTCTGCGCCTATTTTCAGTTTCAAATTACGACGTTTCATACCGAAAATATGCCAATTACTGTAAACGGCGATGGGTCATATTTTGCCCAAACCCCCCTGCAGTTTTCAAAATGTCTGAAATGTCGGAAATTTGACTCCTGAGCGTGATTTTTGAGCCGAATTCTGACTCTCTGCGCCTATTTTCAGTTTCAAATTACGACGTTTCATACCGAAAATATGCCAATTACTGTAAACGGCGATGGGTCATATTTTGCCCAAACCCCCCTGCAGTTTTCAAAATGTCTGAAATGTCGGAAATTTGACTCCTGAGCGTGATTTTTGAGCCGAATTCTGACTCTCTGCGCCTATTTTCAGTTTCAAATTACGACGTTTCATACCGAAAATATGCCAATTACTGTAAACGGCGATGGGTCATATTTTGCCCAAACCCCCCTGCAGTTTTCAAAATGTCTGAAATGTCGGAAATTTGACTCCTGAGCGTGATTTTTGAGCCGAATTCTGACTCTCTGCGCCTATTTTCAGTTTCAAATTACGACGTTTCATACCGAAAATATGCCAATTACTGTAAACGGCGATGGGTCATATTTTGCCCAAACCCCCCTGCAGTTTTCAAAATGTCTGAAATGTCGGAAATTTGACTCCTGAGCGTGATTTTTGAGCCGAATTCTGACTCTCTGCGCCTATTTTCAGTTTCAAATTACGACGTTTCATACCGAAAATATGCCAATTACTGTAAACGGCGATGGGTCATATTTTGCCCAAACCCCCCTGCAGTTTTCAAAATGTCTGAAATGTCGGAAATTTGACTCCTGAGCGTGATTTTTGAGCCGAATTCTGACTCTCTGCGCCTATTTTCAGTTTCAAATTACGACGTTTCATACCGAAAATATTCCAATTACTGTAAACGGCGATGGGTCATATTTTGCCCAAACCCCCCTGCAGTTTTCAAAATGTCTGAAATGTCGGAAATTTGACTCCTGAGCGTGATTTTTGAGCCGAATTCTGACTCTCTGCGCCTATTATCAGTTTCAAATTACGACGTTTCATACCGAAAATATGCCAATTACTGTAAACGGCGATGGGTCATATTTTGCCCAAACCCCCCTGCAGTTTTCAAAATGTCTGAAATGTCGGAAATTTGACTCCTGAGCGTGATTTTTTAGCCGAATTCTGACTCTCTGCGCCTATTTTCAGTTTCAAATTACGACGTGTCATACCGAAAATATGCCAATTACTGTAAACGGCGATGGGTCATATTTTGCCCAAACCCCCCTGCAGTTTTCAAAATGTCTGAAATGTCGGAAATTTGACTCCTGAGCGTGATTTTTGAGCCGAATTCTGACTCTCTGCACCTATTTTCATTTTCAAATTACGACGTTTCATACCGAAAATATGCCAATTACTGAAAACGGCGATGGGTCATATTTTGCCCAAACCCCCCTGCAGTTTTCAAAATGTCTGAAATGTCGGAAATTTGACTCCTGAGCGTGATTTTTGAGCCGAATTCTGACTCTCTGCGCCTATTTTCAGTTTCAAATTACGACGTTTCATACCGAAAATATGCCAATTACTGTAAACGGCGATGGGTCATATTTTGCCCAAACCCCCCTGCAGTTTTCAAAATGTCTGAAATGTCGGAAATTTGACTCCTGAGCGTGATTTTTGAGCCGAATTCTGACTCTCTGCGCCTATTTTCAGTTTCAAATTACGACGTTTCATACCGAAAATATGCCAATTACTGTAAACGGCGATGGGTCATATTTTGCCCAAACCCCCCTGCAGTTTTCAAAATGTCTGAAATGTCGGAAATTTGACTCCTGAGCGTGATTTTTGAGCCGAATTCTGACTCTCTGCGCCTATTTTCAGTTTCAAATTACGACGTTTCATACCGAAAATATGCCAATTACTGTAAACGGCGATGGGTCATATTTTGCCCAAACCCCCCTGCAGTTTTCAAAATGTCTGAAATGTCGGAAATTTGACTCCTGAGCGTGATTTTTGAGCCGAATTCTGACTCTCTGCGCCTATTTTCAGTTTCAAATTACGACGTTTCATACCGAAAATATGCCAATTACTGTAAACGGCGATGGGTCATATTTTGCCCAAACCCCCCTGCAGTTTTCAAAATGTCTGAAATGTCGGAAATTTGACTCCTGAGCGTGATTTTTGAGCCGAATTCTGACTCTCTGCGCCTATTTTCAGTTTCAAATTACGACGTTTCATACCGAAAATATGCCAATTACTGTAAACGGCGATGGGTCATATTTTGCCCAAACCCCCCTGCAGTTTTCAAAATGTCTGAAATGTCGGAAATTTGACTCCTGAGCGTGATTTTTGAGCCGAATTCTGACTCTCTGCGCCTATTTTCAGTTTCAAATTACGACGTTTCATACCGAAAATATGCCAATTACTGTAAACGGCGATGGGTCATATTTTGCCCAAACCCCCCTGCAGTTTTCAAAATGTCTGAAATGTCGGAAATTTGACTCCTGAGCGTGATTTTTGAGCCGAATTCTGACTCTCTGCGCCTATTTTCAGTTTCAAATTACGACGTTTCATACCGAAAATATGCCAATTACTGTAAACGGCGATGGGTCATATTTTGCCCAAACCCCCCTGCAGTTTTCAAAATGTCTGAAATGTCGGAAATTTGACTCCTGAGCGTGATTTTTGAGCCGAATTCTGACTCTCTGCGCCTATTTTCAGTTTCAAATTACGACGTTTCATACCGAAAATATGCCAATTACTGTAAACGGCGATGGGTCATATTTTGCCCAAACCCCCCTGCAGTTTTCAAAATGTCTGAAATGTCGGAAATTTGACTCCTGAGCGTGATTTTTGAGCCGAATTCTGACTCTCTGCGCCTATTTTCAGTTTCAAATTACGACGTTTCATACCGAAAATATGCCAATTACTGTAAACGGCGATGGGTCATATTTTGCCCAAACCCCCCTGCAGTTTTCAAAATGTCTGAAATGTCGGAAATTTGACTCCTGAGCGTGATTTTTGAGCCGAATTCTGACTCTCTGCGCCTATTTTCAGTTTCAAATTACGACGTTTCATACCGAAAATATGCCAATTACTGTAAACGGCGATGGGTCATATTTTGCCCAAACCCCCCTGCAGTTTTCAAAATGTCTGAAATGTCGGAAATTTGACTCCTGAGCGTGATTTTTGAGCCGAATTCTGACTCTCTGCGCCTATTTTCAGTTTCAAATTACGACGTTTCATACCGAAAATATGCCAATTACTGTAAACGGCGATGGGTCATATTTTGCCCAAACCCCCCTGCAGTTTTCAAAATGTCTGAAATGTCGGAAATTTGACTCCTGAGCGTGATTTTTGAGCCGAATTCTGACTCTCTGCGCCTATTTTCAGTTTCAAATTACGACGTTTCATACCGAAAATATGCCAATTACTGTAAACGGCGATGGGTCATATTTTGCCCAAACCCCCCTGCAGTTTTCAAAATGTCTGAAATGTCGGAAATTTGACTCCTGAGCGTGATTTTTGAGCCGAATTCTGACTCTCTGCGCCTATTTTCAGTTTCAAATTACGACGTTTCATACCGAAAATATGCCAATTACTGTAAACGGCGATGGGTCATATTTTGCCCAAACCCCCCTGCAGTTTTCAAAATGTCTGAAATGTCGGAAATTTGACTCCTGAGCGTGATTTTTGAGCCGAATTCTGACTCTCTGCGCCTATTTTCAGTTTCAAATTACGACGTTTCATACCGAAAATATGCCAATTACTGTAAACGGCGATGGGTCATATTTTGCCCAAACCCCCCTGCAGTTTTCAAAATGTCTGAAATGTCGGAAATTTGACTCCTGAGCGTGATTTTTGAGCCGAATTCTGACTCTCTGCACCTATTTTCAGTTTCAAATTACGACGTTTCATACCGAAAATATGCCAATTACTGAAAACGGCGATGGGTCATATTTTGCCCAAACCCCCCTGCAGTTTTCAAAATGTCTGAAATGTCGGAAATTTGACTCCTGAGCGTGATTTTTGAGCCGAATTCTGACTCTCTGCGCCTATTTTCAGTTTCAAATTACGACGTTTCATACCGAAAATATGCCAATTACTGTAAACGGCGATGGGTCATATTTTGCCCAAACCCCCCTGCAGTTTTCAAAATGTCTGAAATGTCGGAAATTTGACTCCTGAGCGTGATTTTTGAGCCGAATTCTGACTCTCTGCGCCTATTTTCAGTTTCAAATTACGACGTTTCATACCGAAAATATGCCAATTACTGTAAACGGCGATGGGTCATATTTTGCCCAAACCCCCCTGCAGTTTTCAAAATGTCTGAAATGTCGGAAATTTGACTCCTGAGCGTGATTTTTGAGCCGAATTCTGACTCTCTGCGCCTATTTTCAGTTTCAAATTACGACGTTTCATACCGAAAATATGCCAATTACTGTAAACGGCGATGGGTCATATTTTGCCCAAACCCCCCTGCAGTTTTCAAAATGTCTGAAATGTCGGAAATTTGACTCCTGAGCGTGATTTTTGAGCCGAATTCTGACTCTCTGCGCCTATTTTCAGTTTCAAATTACGACGTTTCATACCGAAAATATGCCAATTACTGTAAACGGCGATGGGTCATATTTTGCCCAAACCCCCCTGCAGTTTTCAAAATGTCTGAAATGTCGGAAATTTGACTCCTGAGCGTGATTTTTGAGCCGAATTCTGACTCTCTGCGCCTATTTTCAGTTTCAAATTACGACGTTTCATACCGAAAATATGCCAATTACTGTAAACGGCGATGGGTCATATTTTGCCCAAACCCCCCTGCAGTTTTCAAAATGTCTGAAATGTCGGAAATTTGACTCCTGAGCGTGATTTTTGAGCCGAATTCTGACTCTCTGCGCCTATTTTCAGTTTCAAATTACGACGTTTCATACCGAAAATATGCCAATTACTGTAAACGGCGATGGGTCATATTTTGCCCAAACCCCCCTGCAGTTTTCAAAATGTCTGAAATGTCGGAAATTTGACTCCTGAGCGTGATTTTTGAGCCGAATTCTGACTCTCTGCGCCTATTTTCAGTTTCAAATTACGACGTTTCATACCGAAAATATGCCAATTACTGTAAACGGCGATGGGTCATATTTTGCCCAAACCCCCCTGCAGTTTTCAAAATGTCTGAAATGTCGGAAATTTGACTCCTGAGCGTGATTTTTGAGCCGAATTCTGACTCTCTGCACCTATTTTCAGTTTCAAATTACGACGTTTCATACCGAAAATATGCCAATTACTGAAAACGGCGATGGGTCATATTTTGCCCAAACCCCCCTGCAGTTTTCAAAATGTCTGAAATGTCGGAAATTTGACTCCTGAGCGTGATTTTTGAGCCGAATTCTGACTCTCTGCGCCTATTTTCAGTTTCAAATTACGACGTTTCATACCGAAAATATGCCAATTACTGTAAACGGCGATGGGTCATATTTTGCCCAAACCCCCCTGCAGTTTTCAAAATGTCTGAAATGTCGGAAATTTGACTCCTGAGCGTGATTTTTGAGCCGAATTCTGACTCTCTGCGCCTATTTTCAGTTTCAAATTACGACGTTTCATACCGAAAATATGCCAATTACTGTAAACGGCGATGGGTCATATTTTGCCCAAACCCCCCTGCAGTTTTCAAAATGTCTGAAATGTCGGAAATTTGACTCCTGAGCGTGATTTTTGAGCCGAATTCTGACTCTCTGCGCCTATTTTCAGTTTCAAATTACGACGTTTCATACCGAAAATATGCCAATTACTGTAAACGGCGATGGGTCATATTTTGCCCAAACCCCCCTGCAGTTTTCAAAATGTCTGAAATGTCGGAAATTTGACTCCTGAGCGTGATTTTTGAGCCGAATTCTGACTCTCTGCGCCTATTTTCAGTTTCAAATTACGACGTTTCATACCGAAAATATGCCAATTACTGTAAACGGCGATGGGTCATATTTTGCCCAAACCCCCCTGCAGTTTTCAAAATGTCTGAAATGTCGGAAATTTGACTCCTGAGCGTGATTTTTGAGCCGAATTCTGACTCTCTGCGCCTATTTTCAGTTTCAAATTACGACGTTTCATACCGAAAATATGCCAATTACTGTAAACGGCGATGGGTCATATTTTGCCCAAACCCCCCTGCAGTTTTCAAAATGTCTGAAATGTCGGAAATTTGACTCCTGAGCGTGATTTTTGAGCCGAATTCTGACTCTCTGCGCCTATTTTCAGTTTCAAATTACGACGTTTCATACCGAAAATATGCCAATTACTGTAAACGGCGATGGGTCATATTTTGCCCAAACCCCCCTGCAGTTTTCAAAATGTCTGAAATGTCGGAAATTTGACTCCTGAGCGTGATTTTTGAGCCGAATTCTGACTCTCTGCGCCTATTTTCAGTTTCAAATTACGACGTTTCATACCGAAAATATGCCAATTACTGTAAACGGCGATGGGTCATATTTTGCCCAAACCCCCCTGCAGTTTTCAAAATGTCTGAAATGTCGGAAATTTGACTCCTGAGCGTGATTTTTGAGCCGAATTCTGACTCTCTGCGCCTATTTTCAGTTTCAAATTACGACGTTTCATACCGAAAATATGCCAATTACTGTAAACGGCGATGGGTCATATTTTGCCCAAACCCCCCTGCAGTTTTCAAAATGTCTGAAATGTCGGAAATTTGACTCCTGAGCGTGATTTTTGAGCCGAATTCTGACTCTCTGCGCCTATTTTCAGTTTCAAATTACGACGTTTCATACCGAAAATATGCCAATTACTGTAAACGGCGATGGGTCATATTTTGCCCAAACCCCCCTGCAGTTTTCAAAATGTCTGAAATGTCGGAAATTTGACTCCTGAGCGTGATTTTTGAGCCGAATTCTGACTCTCTGCACCTATTTTCAGTTTCAAATTACGACGTTTCATACCGAAAATATGCCAATTACTGAAAACGGCGATGGGTCATATTTTGCCCAAACCCCCCTGCAGTTTTCAAAATGTCTGAAATGTCGGAAATTTGACTCCTGAGCGTGATTTTTGAGCCGAATTCTGACTCTCTGCGCCTATTTTCAGTTTCAAATTACGACGTTTCATACCGAAAATATGCCAATTACTGTAAACGGCGATGGGTCATATTTTGCCCAAACCCCCCTGCAGTTTTCAAAATGTCTGAAATGTCGGAAATTTGACTCCTGAGCGTGATTTTTGAGCCGAATTCTGACTCTCTGCACCTATTTTCAGTTTCAAATTACGACGTTTCATACCGAAAATATGCCAATTACTGAAAACGGCGATGGGTCATATTTTGCCCAAACCCCCCTGCAGTTTTCAAAATGTCTGAAATGTCGGAAATTTGACTCCTGAGCGTGATTTTTGAGCCGAATTCTGACTCTCTGCGCCTATTTTCAGTTTCAAATTACGACGTTTCATACCGAAAATATGCCAATTACTGTAAACGGCGATGGGTCATATTTTGCCCAAACCCCCCTGCAGTTTTCAAAATGTCTGAAATGTCGGAAATTTGACTCCTGAGCGTGATTTTTGAGCCGAATTCTGACTCTCTGCACCTATTTTCAGTTTCAAATTACGACGTTTCATACCGAAAATATGCCAATTACTGAAAACGGCGATGGGTCATATTTTGCCCAAACCCCCCTGCAGTTTTCAAAATGTCTGAAATGTCGGAAATTTGACTCCTGAGCGTGATTTTTGAGCCGAATTCTGACTCTCTGCGCCTATTTTCAGTTTCAAATTACGACGTTTCATACCGAAAATATGCCAATTACTGTAAACGGCGATGGGTCATATTTTGCCCAAACCCCCCTGCAGTTTTCAAAATGTCTGAAATGTCGGAAATTTGACTCCTGAGCGTGATTTTTGAGCCGAATTCTGACTCTCTGCGCCTATTTTCAGTTTCAAATTACGACGTTTCATACCGAAAATATGCCAATTACTGTAAACGGCGATGGGTCATATTTTGCCCAAACCCCCCTGCAGTTTTCAAAATGTCTGAAATGTCGGAAATTTGACTCCTGAGCGTGATTTTTGAGCCGAATTCTGACTCTCTGCGCCTATTTTCAGTTTCAAATTACGACGTTTCATACCGAAAATATGCCAATTACTGTAAACGGCGATGGGTCATATTTTGCCCAAACCCCCCTGCAGTTTTCAAAATGTCTGAAATGTCGGAAATTTGACTCCTGAGCGTGATTTTTGAGCCGAATTCTGACTCTCTGCGCCTATTTTCAGTTTCAAATTACGACGTTTCATACCGAAAATATGCCAATTACTGTAAACGGCGATGGGTCATATTTTGCCCAAACCCCCCTGCAGTTTTCAAAATGTCTGAAATGTCGGAAATTTGACTCCTGAGCGTGATTTTTGAGCCGAATTCTGACTCTCTGCACCTATTTTCAGTTTCAAATTACGACGTTTCATACCGAAAATATGCCAATTACTGAAAACGGCGATGGGTCATATTTTGCCCAAACCCCCCTGCAGTTTTCAAAATGTCTGAAATGTCGGAAATTTGACTCCTGAGCGTGATTTTTGAGCCGAATTCTGACTCTCTGCGCCTATTTTCAGTTTCAAATTACGACGTTTCATACCGAAAATATGCCAATTACTGTAAACGGCGATGGGTCATATTTTGCCCAAACCCCCCTGCAGTTTTCAAAATGTCTGAAATGTCGGAAATTTGACTCCTGAGCGTGATTTTTGAGCCGAATTCTGACTCTCTGCGCCTATTTTCAGTTTCAAATTACGACGTTTCATACCGAAAATATGCCAATTACTGTAAACGGCGATGGGTCATATTTTGCCCAAACCCCCCTGCAGTTTTCAAAATGTCTGAAATGTCGGAAATTTGACTCCTGAGCGTGATTTTTGAGCCGAATTCTGACTCTCTGCACCTATTTTCAGTTTCAAATTACGACGTTTCATACCGAAAATATGCCAATTACTGAAAACGGCGATGGGTCATATTTTGCCCAAACCCCCCTGCAGTTTTCAAAATGTCTGAAATGTCGGAAATTTGACTCCTGAGCGTGATTTTTGAGCCGAATTCTGACTCTCTGCGCCTATTTTCAGTTTCAAATTACGACGTTTCATACCGAAAATATGCCAATTACTGTAAACGGCGATGGGTCATATTTTGCCCAAACCCCCCTGCAGTTTTCAAAATGTCTGAAATGTCGGAAATTTGACTCCTGAGCGTGATTTTTGAGCCGAATTCTGACTCTCTGCACCTATTTTCAGTTTCAAATTACGACGTTTCATACCGAAAATATGCCAATTACTGAAAACGGCGATGGGTCATATTTTGCCCAAACCCCCCTGCAGTTTTCAAAATGTCTGAAATGTCGGAAATTTGACTCCTGAGCGTGATTTTTGAGCCGAATTCTGACTCTCTGCGCCTATTTTCAGTTTCAAATTACGACGTTTCATACCGAAAATATGCCAATTACTGTAAACGGCGATGGGTCATATTTTGCCCAAACCCCCCTGCAGTTTTCAAAATGTCTGAAATGTCGGAAATTTGACTCCTGAGCGTGATTTTTGAGCCGAATTCTGACTCTCTGCACCTATTTTCAGTTTCAAATTACGACGTTTCATACCGAAAATATGCCAATTACTGAAAACGGCGATGGGTCATATTTTGCCCAAACCCCCCTGCAGTTTTCAAAATGTCTGAAATGTCGGAAATTTGACTCCTGAGCGTGATTTTTGAGCCGAATTCTGACTCTCTGCGCCTATTTTCAGTTTCAAATTACGACGTTTCATACCGAAAATATGCCAATTACTGTAAACGGCGATGGGTCATATTTTGCCCAAACCCCCCTGCAGTTTTCAAAATGTCTGAAATGTCGGAAATTTGACTCCTGAGCGTGATTTTTGAGCCGAATTCTGACTCTCTGCGCCTATTTTCAGTTTCAAATTACGACGTTTCATACCGAAAATATGCCAATTACTGTAAACGGCGATGGGTCATATTTTGCCCAAACCCCCCTGCAGTTTTCAAAATGTCTGAAATGTCGGAAATTTGACTCCTGAGCGTGATTTTTGAGCCGAATTCTGACTCTCTGCGCCTATTTTCAGTTTCAAATTACGACGTTTCATACCGAAAATATGCCAATTACTGTAAACGGCGATGGGTCATATTTTGCCCAAACCCCCCTGCAGTTTTCAAAATGTCTGAAATGTCGGAAATTTGACTCCTGAGCGTGATTTTTGAGCCGAATTCTGACTCTCTGCACCTATTTTCAGTTTCAAATTACGACGTTTCATACCGAAAATATGCCAATTACTGAAAACGGCGATGGGTCATATTTTGCCCAAACCCCCCTGCAGTTTTCAAAATGTCTGAAATGTCGGAAATTTGACTCCTGAGCGTGATTTTTGAGCCGAATTCTGACTCTCTGCGCCTATTTTCAGTTTCAAATTACGACGTTTCATACCGAAAATATGCCAATTACTGTAAACGGCGATGGGTCATATTTTGCCCAAACCCCCCTGCAGTTTTCAAAATGTCTGAAATGTCGGAAATTTGACTCCTGAGCGTGATTTTTGAGCCGAATTCTGACTCTCTGCACCTATTTTCAGTTTCAAATTACGACGTTTCATACCGAAAATATGCCAATTACTGAAAACGGCGATGGGTCATATTTTGCCCAAACCCCCCTGCAGTTTTCAAAATGTCTGAAATGTCGGAAATTTGACTCCTGAGCGTGATTTTTGAGCCGAATTCTGACTCTCTGCGCCTATTTTCAGTTTCAAATTACGACGTTTCATACCGAAAATATGCCAATTACTGTAAACGGCGATGGGTCATATTTTGCCCAAACCCCCCTGCAGTTTTCAAAATGTCTGAAATGTCGGAAATTTGACTCCTGAGCGTGATTTTTGAGCCGAATTCTGACTCTCTGCACCTATTTTCAGTTTCAAATTACGACGTTTCATACCGAAAATATGCCAATTACTGAAAACGGCGATGGGTCATATTTTGCCCAAACCCCCCTGCAGTTTTCAAAATGTCTGAAATGTCGGAAATTTGACTCCTGAGCGTGATTTTTGAGCCGAATTCTGACTCTCTGCGCCTATTTTCAGTTTCAAATTACGACGTTTCATACCGAAAATATGCCAATTACTGTAAACGGCGATGGGTCATATTTTGCCCAAACCCCCCTGCAGTTTTCAAAATGTCTGAAATGTCGGAAATTTGACTCCTGAGCGTGATTTTTGAGCCGAATTCTGACTCTCTGCGCCTATTTTCAGTTTCAAATTACGACGTTTCATACCGAAAATATGCCAATTACTGTAAACGGCGATGGGTCATATTTTGCCCAAACCCCCCTGCAGTTTTCAAAATGTCTGAAATGTCGGAAATTTGACTCCTGAGCGTGATTTTTGAGCCGAATTCTGACTCTCTGCGCCTATTTTCAGTTTCAAATTACGACGTTTCATACCGAAAATATGCCAATTACTGTAAACGGCGATGG
>NW_025566540.1:0-24975 GCF_020424385.1 Procambarus clarkii | reverse complement strand
ATGCACGTGTGATCTGGTTTCACTGAAGACTTGTTGTGTGTCTATATTTTTACAATGGAAAAGGCTAATTGGCCAGTGCCAAGCGGGTCCTGTTGACACTGGAGGAGGCCCATTGGCTCATTCGCTTCTCAGGGTGTTCTTAATAACACTAACTCTATTACTAAACTCTTTCTTCTCAACTTTATTGTCAAACTCATTCATATCTATTGTGAACCCATTTTTATCTGTTGTAAAAATCATTGACATTGGTCACTGAGGTCAACTGACATTGGTTTAAGTCATTGCAATCGCCCTAACGATCCAGCCCCCGTCTCACTATTTGCCATTCCGTAAAAAAAAAAAATGAAACGGTTTTGCCCAATCAGGACCGGTGGGACCCTAGTAACTCACGTACCCTATCGAGGCCAATGCATACAAAACGTCACTTTCACGGTGCTTCCATTTTTTAGTAATTTCTCAGTTTTAATGGATTGGTAAATTCTTAAAAAAAAATGCAGCGTATTTTTGAAGACGGGTTTGTTTACGAGGGAGGGGAGGGAAGGAAGGAATTATCAAGGGAAAGCGCCAAGCCATTACGACTATATAGCACTGGGAAGGGGTCAGGATAAGGATTTGGGATGGGATGGGGGAAAGAAATGGTGCCCCAACCATTTGGACGGTCGGGGATTGAACGCCGATCTGCATGAAGCGTATGAGGGAGGGGGAAAAAAAATACATATATGCTTTTCAACATTATAAATGGTCATGTCTGTTTTGGTACAATTTTTTTTTTTAGATGTTGCCTTGAGGTGGTTACGAGGATTAAAGTCCCTAGCGGCCCGGTCTCTGACCAGTCCTCCAGGGTCTGGATTCAACAAGCATTTACGCATCCACTTACGAACCTGTACATCTTTTATCAATCTTTGGCGGCTTTGTTTACAATTATTGAACAGTTAATGAGCTCCGAAGCACCAGGAGGCTGTGTATAACAATAACAACAGTTGATTGGGAAGATTTCATAATTGTAAACTGTTTAATAAATGTAACCAAACCCGTCAAAGTTTGAGGAAAGATGTACATGTTCGTAAGTACTTGCGTAACTGCTTCGTGAATCTGACCTCAAGTTCGTAAGCAGATGCGTAACTTCTTGTTGAATTCAGGTCCTGGTTGGTGGTCTGATCAACCAGGCTCTTAGACGCCGCTGGTCGCAGTCTGACGTGTGAACTAACAACCTGGAGGCAATAATGCCAACTTACTAGAAAGTAGGTTGGTAGGCCTACTCCTGGTTTGAAATCGAGCATGATTACATTCTTTAAACTAAGATTTAACCCTCGTTGGTAGAACTATATCACTAGATCAGGGCGCTGGATTTTGGGGAACACTTGACTTCAACAGAGGAAAAAGCACTTCCCATCCATTGGACTGGTTGCTATAGCGACGATCTCATTAGAGGGTTGGTGTTCGATTCCCGATGGTCTTAAAACTTGCACACCGTCCCTTCACTTCGTCTTCCTATTCCATCTCCTCCCCCATCCCAGCTCCTGTGTTCCCAAACCCTTTCCCTTCGCTATACGGTCATACTGGCTTACCTGTTTCATCCGATAATCAGTCATTTTACCTATGTGGTAGTTGATTTACTTGGCACCTCTTGAAGAAATATGTTGAGTCGCAGGGGTCCTGGTGTATTATATTTATAGGAATTTAAATGCAATAGTACTTCGTGTCCTCGTAGCCTGGTGGATAGCGCTCGTAATTCTGTGGCGCGGGTTCGATTCCCGCACGAGGCAGAAACAAATGGGCAAAAGTTTCTTTCACCCTGAATGCCCCTGTTACCTAGCAGTAAATAGGTACCTGGGTGTTAGTCAGCTGTCACGGGCTGCTTCCTGGGGGTGGAGGCCTGGTCGAGGACCGGGCCGCAGGGACACTAAAGCCCCGAAATCATCTCAAGATAACCTCAAGATAACCTTCACTCAGCTTTTATTTTACCAATATATTCAGAATAGGTCTAGGCAGAGACATTTTAACTCGAGGATGAAGAGCTTTCTGGATAGATGAAAAATTGTGACACGAAGGCTTTTGTGTAGAGTACTCTGGTGGTGTGGGTAGTTTTCGTGTAGGGGTACCTTTGGAGAGCTGGTGTTGTGGGTAGCTTTCGTGTTGGGGTACCTTTGGAGAGCTGGTGTTGTGGGTACTTTTCGTGTAGGGGTACCTTTGGAGAGCTGGTGTTGTGGGTACTTTTCGTGTAGGGGTACCTTTGGAGAGCTGGTGTTGTGGGTACTTTTCGTGTAGGGGTACCTTTGGAGAGCTGGTGTTGTGGGTAGTTTTCGTGTAGGGGTACCTTTGGAGGGCTGGTGTTGTGGGTAGTTTTCGTGTAGGGGTACCTTTGGAGAGTTGGTGTTGTGGGTAGTTTTCGTGTAGGGGTACCTTTGGAGAGCTGGTGTTGTGGGTAGTTTTCGTGTAGGGGTACCTTTGGAGAGCTGGTGGTGTGGGTAGCTTTCGTGTAGGGGTACCTTTGGAGAGCTGGTGTTGTGGGTAGCTTTCGTGTAGGGGTACCTTTGGAGAGCTGGTGTTGTGGGTACTTTTCGTGTAGGGGTACCTTTGGAGAGCTGGTGTTGTGGGTAGTTTTCGTGTAGGGGTACCTTTGGAGAGCTGGTGGTGTGGGTAGCTTTCGTGTAGGGGTACCTTTGGAGAGCTGGTGGTGTGGGTAGCTTTCGTGTAGGGGTACCTTTGGAGAGCTGGTGTTGTGG
Source organism: Procambarus clarkii (assembly GCF_020424385.1). Lineage (NCBI taxonomy): Eukaryota > Metazoa > Arthropoda > Malacostraca > Decapoda > Cambaridae > Procambarus > Procambarus clarkii. The sequence continues at coordinate 22,249 of NW_025566540.1, read as the reverse complement.
GTACTTTTCGTGTAGGGGTACCTTTGGAGAGCTGGTGTTGTGGGTAGTTTTCGTGTAGGGGTACCTTTGGAGAGCTGGTGGTGTGGGTAGTTTTCGTGTAGGGGTACCTTTGGAGAGCTGGTGTTGTGGGTAGTTTTCGTGTAGGGGTACCTTTAGAGAGCTGGTGGTGTGGGTAGCTTTCGTGTAGGGGTACCTTTGGAGAGCTGGTGTTGTGGGTAGCTTTCGTGTAGGGGTACCTTTGGAGAGCTGGTGTTGTGGGTACTTTTCGTGTAGGGGTACCTTTGGAGAGCTGGTGTTGTGGGTAGTTTTCGTGTAGGGGTACCTTTGGAGAGCTGGTGGTGTGGGTAGCTTTCGTGTAGGGGTACCTTTGGAGAGCTGGTGGTGTGGGTAGCTTTCGTGTAGGGGTACCTTTGGAGAGCTGGTGTTGTGGGTACTTTTCGTGTAGGGGTACCTTTGGAGAGCTGGTGTGGGTAGTTTTCGTGTAGGGGTACCTTTGGAGAGCTGGTGGTGTGGGTAGTTTTCGTGTAGGGGTACTTTTGGAGAGCAGGTGTTCTGGGTAGTTTTCGTGTAGGGGTACCTTTGGAGAGCTGGTGTTGTGGCTACTTTTCGTGTAGGGTACCTTTGGAGAGCTGGTGGTGTGGGTAGTTTTCGTGTAGGGGTACCTTTGGAGAGCTGGTGTTGTGGGTACTTTTCGTGTAGGGGTACCTTTGGAGAGCTGGTGTTGTGGGTACTTTTCGTGTAGGGGTACCTTTGGAGAGCTGGTGTTGTGGGTACTTTTCGTGTAGGGGTACCTTTGGAGAGCTGGTGTTGTGGTTACTTTTCGTGTAGGGGTACCTTTGGAGAGCAGGTGTTGTGGGTAGTTTTCGTGTAGGGGTACCTTTGGAGAGCTGGTGTTGTGGGTAGTTTTCGTCAGGGGTACCCTTAAGGTCGTGGGTAGTTTGTGATAGGTGCATGAAGGATAGTTACTCTAGCCAAGGAACTTCATGGCCATCCTGTAACACGCTGAACTTTCCATAGCCGAATTTAAGGCAGCCGGGCATGGGGTAAGGATGTATATACAGGAGTGGGTAATCTGACTGACCATGTGTGACCTTGCTTGACCTTTGGTGACTTTGCGTAACTCTCACCTCTCCAGTGTCTTCGTCCTAATTTCCTCCATTCCTCGACTTACTCTCTTTTCCTTGTCATTCCTCCCCCCCCCCCCCCCCCCCCCCCCCCTCCATCTGTAGCTCAATACTCATTCCTTCATCTCTGCGACTTTATTTTTTCTTTGTGTTCTCCATTTTTGCTTCTTCGTCCTTTTTTATTATTTAGGTTCTTTTTATTTTAACTCATACCTGGTTGATACCTGGTTGATGGGGTTCTGGGAGTTTTTCTACTCCCCAAGCCCGGCCCGAGGCCAGGCTTGACTTGTGAGAGTTTGGTCCACCAGGCTGTTGCTTGGAGCGGCCCGCAGGCCCACATACCCACCACAGCCCGGTTGGTCCGGCACTCCTTGGAGGAATAAATCTAGTTTCCTCTTGAAAATGTCCACGGTTGTTCATGTTTATTGCTTGTAACTATCTCATACCCTCTCTGTTCCACCCGTATTATTTTTACACTTGATAATAATGATGCATTTCTTTGACTGTTTTGTATATTTGTTTTTGTTTACTTCTTTTTTGTTTGTAAACAAGACTGACTTCGTATTTGGTTAACACAGTTGGGTACAAGAGAAGACGTCTTATGCTACTAGTTTTCCCTGGAACATGTCCTGCTCATCGGTCTATAACCAGGTCCCAAGTTTCTGTTGGGTGAACAGATGAACAGAGGGGAAAAGTTCAGAAATGGTGCCAAATCGACCCTCCCTCCCCCTCTCAGGGTTCGTTACCCGACAAAATGTCTGTGTTCCTGTTGTCCCCTTCCCCCCTTTCCCCCTTTCCCCCTCCCACACTCTCTCTTCCCCCTCCCCCTCCCCCTCACCTTTATTCATCTCCCCGTTAACTCTTCTTCATTGTGTCCCATCTCCTTGCATCTCTCCTTCTGATCCCCCCTCCCCCCCTACCCCCATCATCAAATACACATACATACGCACACATGAACTCGCATTCAAGCACGCATGCACGCATACATGTGCCCACTCTAGCACGCATGCATGCATACATGTGCCCACTCTAGCACGCATGCGCCCACTCTAGCACGCATGCGCCCACTCTAGCACGCACGCACGCACACATGTGCCCACTCTAGCACGCAGCAAGCCAGCCAAAGCCACCCATCTCCATCTAAAACTATAAAGCGAGATTCGACACAATTCTTATATAAGAATAGTCAAATGATAACGCAACAAGTACAACAAGGGTGTTAGGCGGGTCGGATGGGGGCATAAAGTGCTATAGACCAGGGGCCAGATTCACGAAGCAGTTAAGCAAGCACTTACGAACTTGCCCATCTTTTCTCAGTCTTTGGCGGCTTTGTTTACAATTATTAAACAGTTAATGAGCTCCGAAGCACCAGGAGGCTGTTTATAACAATAACAACAGTTCATTGGCAAGTTTTCATGCTTGTAAACAGTTTAATAATTGTAACCAAAGCCGTAAAAAAGATTGAGGAAAGATGTACACGTTCGTAAGTACTTGCGTAACTGCTTCGTGAATCTGCCCCCTCCTCACTTGCCCCGTACAGTGACTCTTACTTAAGTGGGCCTCACGCCTCCAGGTCGGCAGCCAGAGTGTCTCTCAGGGATCAGCAACACCTCGGTGATTGTATCTTATCGTGTTGCTATTTCTTATCAGCAGCCGCCTGCCTGCACCAGTAGTTGTGTTCAACTCTTATGGTGGCGCGGCAGGGCCAGGCCTCGCTTTATCAGGTGTTATACAGTGGTGGAGCCGTGCACACGTGGAGCCGTGCACAGGTGGGGCCGTGCACACGTGGAGCCGTGCACAGGTGGAGCCGTGCACAGGACGACCCGTGCACACGTGGAGCCGTGCACACGTGGAGCTGTGCACAGGACCCGTGCACAGGTGGGGCCGTGCACACTTGGAGCCGTGCACAAGTGGGGCCGTGCACACGTGGAGCCGTGCACAGGTGGAGCCGTGCACAGGACGACCCGTGCACAGGTATTGAGGTTGTAGGGGTACTTCAGCCTCGCTACCTAGTTGTATCAAAGTGGTCTTTTAGCTTTCTGTAGATGTCTTTTGAGAGATTTTTAAATTAGAAATGTTGATAAAAAGGGATAAAGAGCCAGGCCAGCCATATCTGTTTAGTGTAGATTGATTCCCGGGGTTCAGGTCCCCGCGGCCCGGTCTCTGGCCAGGCCTCCAGGGAGTATGGGCGAAGGGAGTTTATCTTAAGGGAGTAATTGTTTCTTAGTCAGTTTCTACATACCATCATATTTACATTTTCTTTTGTCCTTGGTTCATAATACAGAAACCCGGGTTCAGTCCTCGGGTCCTAATACACCTGTTTACCTACCAGTAAAACAGATACCAGGGAGTTAGGCAACTGTTGTGGGTTGCATTCCGGGTTAGTAGTTGACCTGGGGGGGGGGGACTCGATCCTTAGTACAGGCTTACTGTCCCAGATAACGGGAATGATAAGTATGATTACATTGGTTTATTCACTCAACTACAGGTGATTGGAGTGAATAAATTATAATGGTAAGACAAGGGGTAAAGGGTGAGGGATGAGGGGTAAGCGTAAGGGGTATAACCCTAAAGGGAGAAGGGAGAGGAAGAGAGAAAGAGGTGAGAGTAAAGTTTGAGAAGATAGGAAAATGAGAATGGGTGAGTAGTAGTGAATGGTGAAAGTGGGGGAGGGGAGGATTGATAAAGGATAAGGAATGAATGATTTGAATGATGTTTGGAGGAAGAGGAGAGAGGAGGCTTAAGGGGGAAGTGGTGAGAAATGAGTGGAGGGTACAAGTTAATGAGAGAGAGAGAGAGAGAGAGAGAGAGAGAGAGAGAGAGAGAGAGAGATGAGATGAGAGTTCAACCTCTTTGTTCTCTTTTTATATATATATATATTTTTCACTGCCGTATTTTAAGTTGTATGTTGTGTATGCATTATGTCCATTGATACACACTTGTCATATTGCTGTCGGTCCCTCTTGTCTGTGGCACGTGTTGCTGTGTGTGTTGCAAGGACGGGTTGGTTAGTGTTCTACTTGGTCCACTCATGCCGCCCTCCAGGCTGGAGAAATGTTCTCTACCTCAGTGGATGGAGGGATAATGTTCTCTACCTCAGTGGATGGAGGGATAATGTTCTCTACCTCAGTGGATGGAGGGATAATGTTCTCTACCTCAGTGGATGGAGGGATAATGTTCTCTACCTCAGTGGATGGAGGGATAATGTTCCCTACCTCAGTGGATGGAGGGATAATGTTCTCTACCTCAGTGGATGGAGGGATAATGTTCTCTACCTCAGTGGATGGAGGGATAATGTTCTCTACCTCAGTGGATGGAGGGATAATGTTTTCTACCTCAATGGATGAATAATGTTCTCATCCTCAGTGCATCAAGTGAACTAACTGACCCACAATTAAGCATCATTAAGATGCATCATTAAGAATTTGAGTTTGAGAGTGCTCAAGGATGAGGTTATGAGGCTCGAGGGTGAAGCAGAGGCTTCCCTTGTGTCTGCTGGTTAACTCTTAAAGTACTGCCAACTTACGAGTGTTGTTTCTCCCACAATGACAATTATTTTCTGTGGTTGATTGGTCAATAAATGACTGAATTATATGTTTAGCAGATCTCTAACTATGTCCCTGAAGGATAGAAGAAAATGTATTTATTCTGGTTAGTAATGTAAATGTGTGGCCACGTCTGTGGTAGATAATAATAATAATAATAATAATAATAATAATAATACAAAAAATGGCAGACAGCATAGCCCTGGCCTTTTTTTACAGCAGACAGTAAGAGGGTACTTCCTGCTACTTGAACTACTCTCACCTGTCATTGTAATCACATTTGTGCGAAACATTTTTGGCGTTATGACCCAAATTTTTAGAATGTTGAAGACATAGAAATCGCAGCTCAGCACAAGTCTATGGAAAGTGATCACATTCTGCATGAGAACTGTCATGGGAACGGGTCAAGTGGGGGACAAGTCAGGTTATTGGAGCCTGGGATCGTAGCTGCATCTTGAAATGCTTCATCACGTCCTTCAACCCGTTCTTACAATTATTACTTAACCTATACCGTTGATAGGTTAAGTAATAATTGTAAATAAGAAGCAATAAGATGCTTATCTTAACATACTAAGAAGGTTAGGCGAGGTCGGTGTTTTCTATGAAGCTTTTCAAGGTAAACTAAAATATTCACAATTAATTAGTATGTCACATATGCACTTATTAAATAAGCCAATATTGACTATAAGCAAGTGCGAGAACGGGTTGCGTCCTTCATTCAGACCTCACAACTACAGCAAGCTATACCTGAATGACTACGAGGATTCGAAAACAATTTTCGAATCCAATTTCGAATCGAATCCAGATTTTAACATCTGTAATGTTACTGTAGTTTAAATGTACCTTCAAGGTTGTGTGGCTCATCGGTCGAGTAGTCTCCTTTTTCTGACGAACTCGGTTCATCTGAATTTGAGTTTTTTTTTTTTAATTTTATTTTTTTCGGTAAAAGTTTGTTTTAAGTTATGTTTTACAGCATATTTTTGTGTTTGTGCAGCACTGAAAGCATTATAAGCTAGCTGAGATGCCAATTAGTGCATGAGCAATTAAAACTGAGCGAAACTCCTTTGTCTAGGTCATGTTTTCTGTCCATTCTGAAATGAGTTGAACGCTTTCAGCTCGCATAGGTCAAACTTTAAAATGAGTTTAGTTTGTTCGGGGGATGAATATTATCCTGCGTCTTATTGTTTCAATGCCCCATACTCTGATTATCTCTTTTTTCTTAATATTCCATTCTCCTCTCTGAAACCGTTCTCTTTCTCTCGTTTTTCGCTTTCAATCTCTTATTTTCTTCTTCAAGAGTCTTCTGTCTTTCATTTTCTTAAGTTTAAAGTCTTCTATCATCTGGCTTCAATCTTCTAAGTGCTAGAGTCTGTAAAACATGCATTTTATATATCCTATGAGATGGAGTTCCTCAATAATATAACTAAAACTGAACTTATTGCAATAATAATGTTATTGTTTTTGATGCGCCATTGACAAAAAATTATTATTCATAGCTAACACTCCGCATTGTTTTTTACTTTAAATGAACAAATACACTATGTTAATATTGGAAATAAATTTGGCAACATCAACAAGTCTCATTTGGAAATTTTGGCAGAGGTTTTCAACATATTTCCCAAAGTTAAATATCTCGAGGATCTTCTCGAGGGCCTGGTAGCCTGGTGGATAGCGCGCAGGACTCGTAATTCTGTGGCGCGGGTTCGATTCCCGCACGAGGCAGAAACAAATGGGCAAAGTTTCTTTCACCCTGAATGCCCCTGTTACCTAGCAGTAAATAGGTACCTGGGTGTTAGTCAGCTGTCACGGGCTGCTTCCTGGGGGTGGAGGCCTGGTCGAGGACCGGGCCGCGGGGACACTATAAAGGCCCCGAAATCATCTCAAGATAACCTCTTATCTTGAGATGATTTCGGGGCTTTAGTGTCCCCGCGGCCCGGTCCTCGACCAGGCCTCCATCCCCAGGAAGCAGCCCGAGACAGCTGACTAACACCCAGGAACCTATTTTACTGCTAAGTAACAGGGGCATAGGGTGAAAGGAACTCTGCCCATTGTTTCTCGCCGGCGCCCGGGATCGAACCCGGGACCACAGGATCACAAGTCCAGCGTGCTGGATGTACACTGTGTTTGGATAATTTTTTTGCATCTACTTTAAGAGAAAAAATGGATACGTGAGCACTGTTATTTAATTAACTTGATTGAATAATTAATGCAAAGAATAACTGCGGGATTATCATGTTTATCACGAGGTTAACACATCGTTAACTTTAACTCTCATCAATACAGGGATCAAAGCCACTAAATAAAATAAAATATTGGCTCCCGGACAGGCCCCCCATTTGCAACCCATCTTTCAGAAATGATAGGATCTATTGGTGCCATAGATGAAATGTACAAAATACAAATTGTTGCACTAATACAATTTTTAAAAATGTAAATAATTTTTTTTTTTTTTTGGGGGGGGGGGGGACCAACAAAGAGTACAACAACCAAGCCAAATTTTTCCTAAACTTGGTGTGATAAATTATATGTACTAAATTAAGCCCAAGATTTCATATGTTAGGCTTAGCATTGCATAATTAGGCCTAGGAGAAGTTAGATTTATGGTTGAACTGACTTTTACTTCTTTACTCTGCACTTTAGAAATCCAATAATACCGAATTTTGACTTTTTTTTTTTTGGCTGCAACAGTCCATATTTCGTATATTACATCCATAGGAGCTATAGGTTCGGTCATTTTTTGCAGGTATACTTCACACTCTGGCATTACCTCAAGGCCCAATATGCAGGCGATGAGTCACAATAACGTGGCTGTAGTATGTTGACCAGACCACACACTAGAAGATGAAGGGACGACGACGTTTCGGTCCGTCCTGGACCATTCTCAAGTCGATTGTCTCAAGGCCCAAGTTGATTGATTCTAGAATCCATCAGTGATCAATGCTGAATATCTTAATATATTAATATCTTGGGTGAGATTAAAGGCACATTCTGATAAAACATACACTAATGAGCAACATGCACTAAATATACATAGTTACATGTTTCAAACTTACACCCCCCTACATAGACATATGGTTTACTCTTCTGTTCATTTTTTTCTCATAGCTTAATTAATTTGCTTACTATAGGTGCAGTCTGCACGTGACTGTGAAGCTGCCGCCCAGTTGGGTGGGTGTGGAGCAACGTTAGGTGGTTGTCTTGTATAGAAACTGTTGTGAACCTCTTGTTGAATCACTTGTGATATAAAAGAGTAGTGATATGCATGAGTATTTGTGTACATGTATGTATATATATATATATATATATATATATATATATATATATATATATATATATATATATATATATATATATATATATATGTGTGTGTGTGTGTGTGTGACTTTAAGAATTGTATAACTAGCATTATGGGGCTCAGTTCCTGAACCTATTATGTGCGTGTCTGTAACCCTTTCCACTACCGCCCACGGGATGGGTATGGGGTGCATAATAAATAAATGAATGCAACTTTGCTAACGTTCCTCAACAAACAGGCTTCCTTGCTATCTTTAAACCTTTCCTAGTTAATGTGTAGTATCAAGTGGGAGGAAAGTGGGGGGGGGGGGGGTGAGTAGGAGCGGTGTCATTCCGGGCTGCATACTCAAAGTGGGTCTAGCGTAGGTTGTTACCTCACAGAAGGCTACTTTGTCTTAAGTTGCTGAAGGCTCTCCGGACATTGATCAGTTTTGACGTACGCTGATAATGTTATTTTGCTAATGTGCAAACCTGTGACGTTACCTTGTGGCTATAGCTACACGCTTCTGGATCTCTCTTACGTGTGTGTGTGCGTGTGCTTGCGTGCGTGTGCGTGCGTACTCTTACCTTGAAATGCGGCCCACATCGACCGCCGCGTGTGCGTCTTGCCGGCCAGGTCGATATTCTCTCACCATCACCCCCCCCTCACCCCCCCCCTCACCCCCCCCTCACCCCCCCCTCACCCTCACCCCCCCTCACCCCCCCCTCACCCCCCCCCTCACCCTCACCCCTCCCCCCCCTCACCCCTCCCCCCCCCTTCACCCCTCTCCCCCCCCCCTACTCCGTCCTGGGGCGACCACCCAAATATCCAGGTCGTCGCCGAGCTGCAAAAACTACCCGTTTGTTCTCTGGTTTTGTAATTGTTATTATTTACGTGGCAGTTGCCCCCAAGAATTTTGGCTGGGGGAGAAAATCCTCTGTATTGAGAGCTGCCATGAGGGCGTGCCCAGACGCTGAGGCTTATATGCACGCACTCTTGTACGCTCTTAGGAACATGCGCGCGCTCTCTCTCTCTCTCTCTCTCTCTCTCTCTCTCTCTCTCTCTCTCTCTCTCTGTCTCTGTCTCTGTCTCTCTCTCTCTCTCTCTGTCTCTGTCTCTGTCTCTGTCTCTGTCTCTCTCTCTGTCTCTGTCTCTGTCTCTCTCTCTCTCTCTCTCTCTCTCTCTCTCTCTCTCTCTCTCTCTCTCTCTCTCTCTCTCTCTCTCTCTCTCTCTCTCTCTCTCTCTCATATACACACACACACACACACACCATCATCCCTCGCACGCACGCACACAAGCAAAGCTGATCTACAGTCAGAACTAAGGAGACTTGGGTGTGGGGGACTATTTTTATTATTCTTATTATTTTCTACCACAGACGTGGCCACACACACCACGCTATAGAATTTAAGCCTTGCATCGGCAGAACAGGAGAACATCCAGAGTAATCTTGATCCAATCGAACAGACTCGACGGATCAAGGACAATCCATTTAGTGCAGGGCCGGAACAAGACGAAAGACGGAACAGGTTGCAGGTGGAAACTGGAAAAACACACACACACACACACACACACACACACACACACACACACACACACACACACACACACACACACACACACACACACACACACACACAGTACCCGAGCTGAGAGGTATGAGCTACGAGGAGAGACTACGGGAATTAAACCTCACTTCGTTGGCAGACAGAAGAGTTAGGGGGGACATGATCACCACATTCAAGATCCTCACGGGAATCGACAGGGTTGATATAGACAGGCTGTTTAACACAAGGGGCACACGAACTAGAGGACACAGGTGGAAACTGAGTGCCCATATGAGCCACAGAGATATTAGAAAGAACTTTTTTAGTGTCAGAATGGTTGACAAATGGAATGCATTAGGAAGTGATGTGGTGGAGGCTGACTCCATACACAGTTTCAAGTGTAGATATGATAGAGCCCAATAGGCTCAGGAACCTGTACACCTGTTGATTGACAGTTGAGAGGCGGGACCAAAGAGCCAGAGCTCAACCCCCGCAAGCACAACTAGGTGAGTACACACACACAAGAACGTTAAATGTAGGCGATGAGTCACAATAACGTGGCTGAAGTATGTTGACCAGACCACACAATCGACTTGAGAATGGTCCAGGACGGACCGAAACGTCGTCGCCCCTTCAACTTCTAGTGTGTGGTCTGGTCAACAACGTTAAATGCATTCCTACAGCGTAAGAGTTGTGTGTACTCATCTATTCGGGTCATTTTGCGCGCCTATTCGAGTGTGTTTGTAAAGGGTCTGGAAGCCAGCTCCAGCCACAGTTTCTAGTCGCTGCAGCTCACATGACTGATAGCTAGCAGGTGGACTTCCGGGATCTGGAGCTCATTCCTTCCCTCTCCCCTCCCCAAACACAAATAGGTAATAGAGCGCATTACCTTCAGGCACACATAGGTAATACAATTCATTCCACGTAGACACAAATTGGTAATGGAGTTCGTTCTCCACAGACATTCATTCCCTGCAGGAATAACTAAATAATGCAGCTCATTCTCCGCAGATTATTAATACGTAATAGAGCAAATTTCCCTCCATACATTAATACGTAATAGAGCTCGATCCCCGTTCCCCCTTAAACACAAATAGGTAATAGCGTTCATTACCCACAGACTCAAAATGTAATGGAGCTTATTGCCCGCAGGCACAAATAGGTATTAATAGGAAAGACTTCACACGAACACAGAGAATGGGAAGGTGCAAGAAGTGGAGTCCTGTAGGGCTGTACCCTGACTCTTGCTTTTATTAACACAGGTAAACAACCTCCTCTTGAGTTCCTCTTGAGTATTTAATGTCAAACGTTCGTAGCTAGCAGAAAGCTTACGATAAAAATAGAATTGAAAGAGTGAATTAAGCAGCAGCTGGCGGGTACTGTCTATCAGGCCGTCCTCTCAAGTTGACACGTCACAGTTCATTGTGTATAAATTCAATTTATAAGTTAAATAATAACACACAATATTTATTGTGTGAAGTTTTCGCATTCGAGATGTTATTCTATGTTATTTGTGGTTCATAGATGTTTCTATGTTATTCGAGAGAACAGGTTGTATGTATGAGAGATATATATATATATATATATATATATATATATATATATATATATATATATATATATATATATATATATGTCGCACCTAGTAGCCAGAACGCACTTCTCAGCCTACTATGCAAGGCCCGATTTGCCTAATAAGCCAAGTTTTCCTAAATTAATATATTTTCTCTAATTTTTTTCGTATGAAATGATAAAGTTACCCATTTCATTATGTATGAGGTAAATTTTTTTTATTGGAGTTTAAATTAACGTAGATATACGACCGAACCTAACCAACCCTACCTAACCTAACCTATCTTTATAGGTTAGGTTAGGTTAGGTAGCCGAAAAAAGCTAGGTTAGGTTAGGTTAGGTTGGTTAGGTAGTCGAAAAACATAATTCATGAAAACTTGGCTTATTAGGCAAATCGGGCCATGCATAGTAGGCCGACAAGTGCGTTCTGGCTACTAGGTACGACATATATAATATATATATATATATATATATATATATATATATATATATATATATATATATATATATATATATATATATATATATAGCTCCAAGCTGCAAGAATGGTTTGACGAGTGGCGCTGCTATAAAGGGGTAAGAGTCACTTTACAGTGACTCTTTATGTAGTTTGTTACGTTGTTTTGTATCAAAATACAGCAGCGTCAAATGGGGGACAATGTCTGTAATTCCTAGGTAAGGCAAGATTAGATTAGGTTATGTATTGTTAGGTGGTGGGTTGGTGTATGACTGAGGTTTATAAGTTATACATTAAGGCTCTTTTCTTCCTCTTGGTTCACTCTTGACTTCCCTCCTCCATTTAGTTCACCCTTCATCTTCCACCAGTGTGTTTTTATTTATTTTTTTCCATGTTGTCAGTCTCTCAAGACGTCAGTTCATTTTTATCGTTTGGCGTTAATTAAACATTTACTGGTAAGAAATGACATGCACTTGATCGTGTTTAATGACCACAGGAGAGCCATCTATTGAGTGTCAGAACCTCTCACCTCAGCTACTCCAAGTACTCACCTAGTTGTGCTGCCTGGGGTTGAGCTCTGGCTCTTTGGTCCCGTGCTCGGTCTTGGTTACTGTGTGACCGGGTAAGCGTTGTTTTTATTTTGTACATGTCTAGGCGCCCTTAAATGCGCCGCCTTTCACTCAATCAGAAATCATTTCTGCAGTATTATTAATTCTATTGGAAACATGCGAAGTGTCTTCGGAAATTGGATTTGGAACTTCGATGACTAAACTAATTTCTGAAACACGTAAATGTCAAACTTTCGTATATAGAGAACGTTGTGCCAGCCAAGATTTCAATGGGATTTTGAGAATTTATTTTTATTGTTGTTATGCCGTGTGCGTAAAGTGCAAGTTTGTTAATTCGAGAAAGTATGATTCGTTTTTTTATTTTTAAGAGCGTCATAAAAAATGTATATGATTAAATGGAAGTACAGTTAAACATGCGGATTATTCCCACCTTCGTGTTATGCTGAACTCTGCTTTGTTGAATTTCAGATGATGTACAACAGAGTTGACAGGTTAACACTGTCATATTTGTTATTATTATTATTATTATTATTTTTTTGTAGAAAGTGAAGGGACGACGACGTTTCGGTCCGTCCTGAATCATTCTCAACTCAATTGTGAATGACCCTATTATCATTATTATTACTGTTCTTAAAATAAATTAAAAAAAAATTCACTTAAAGTGTAAGATACAGATGTGTTTAGATATTCACGGAAGTTATCTTGGCATATCAAACATGCTCTAAGAAATTAGATGCATCTAGTGCTTTGTCCGACGCTAAACTTAGTAAGAATTTTAATCCTGTTTCTGGGACGGACCGAGAATATTAACACCGCATAGAACACTGCTGGGGGTGAGTCTGGGGGGCTCGTGGGATCATGTTAAGGGAGTAGGGGGGTATCTTGGGGTCATGTTGGGGGGGAGGGGGAGATCTTTGGTCTCCTCTGGGGGAGTCTGGGGAGAATGCGGGGTTCCTGGGGTGGGGGGATTTTTGGGTTGTGTGGGAGGGGTGTCTGGGGTCCCGTAGAGGAGCTGGTGATGCTGCGACTCTTTATAGAGCTGTCGTGATGTGTTTCCGAGCTGGTGTGTAGCTGGTGTGTAGCTGGTGTGTAGCAGGTGTGTAGCAGGTGTGTAGCTGGTGTGTAGCAGGTGTGTAGCTGGTGTGTAGCAGGTGTGTAGCTGGTGTGTAGCTGGTGTGTAGCTGGTGTGTAGCTGGTGTGTAGCTGGTGTGTAGCTGGTGTGTAGCAGGTGTGTAGCTGGTGTGTAGCTGGTGTGTAGCTGGTGTGTAGCTGGTGTGTAGCTGGTGTGTAGCTGGTGTGTAGCAGGTGTGTAGCTGGTGTGTAGCAGGTGTGTAGCTGGTGTGTAGCTGGTGTGTAGCAGGTGTGTAGCAGGTGTGTAGCTGGTGTGTAGCAGGTGTGTAGCTGGTGTGTAGCAGGTGTGTAGCTGGTGTGTAGCAGGTGTGTAGCTGGTGTGTAGCTGGTGTGTAGCAGGTGTGTAGCTGGTGTGTAGCTGGTGTGTAGCAGGTGTGTAGCTGGTGTGTAGCAGGTGTGTAGCTGGTGTGTAGCAGGTGTGTAGCAGGTGTGTAATGAAAAATCTACGGTTTATTGAGACAGGCATTTGTCAATTTTTTTTATTAACATACTGTAATTAACAAATAAATTACCGTTGTCGGGAGGCGGAAAGCCTGTGCGTAGGGCTGTCGGGGGGTCATCCTCTAGGGCCACGACTGACCTTCCTCAGGATGCAACCCACAACAGTTGCCTAATTCCCGGCGACACATTTTACTGGTAGGTGAACAGATGCATCCGGTGAAAGGAAATGTGGCCAACCGCTTCTTTCGGGTCCTTAGCTGTGAGTTGAGAAAGGAACTAACTGTGCTGGTAAGTTTTTCAACATATTCTCTGCATTTGACGGAAATATCGTTGTCCTGTGATTAATATATATCAAGGAATTGAATTTCTCTCAACTAAGGTTAAATAATCTCTTCTGAAAGAGATGGGGGGAGAAATCCAGAGACACGGGTTCGATCCTGTCGTATGCCCTCATTATTTTATCATGGTAAATCACGTTCTTGTGATTGCATTGCGGGAGTTTCATCTTGTTTGTATTGTAGTCTGGGTATTGTATTCTGGGTGTTGTAGTCTGGGTGTTGTAATCTGGGTGTTGTAGTCTGGGTATTGTATTCTGGGTGTTGTAGTCTGGGTGTTGTAGTCTGGGTGTTGTAGTCTGGGTGTTGTAGTCTGGGTGTTGTAGTCTGGGTGTTGTAGTCTGGGTATTGTATTCTGGGTGTTGTAGTCTGGGTGTTGTAGTCTGGGTGTTGTAGTCTGGGTGTTGTAGTCTGGGTGTTGTAGTCTGGGTGTTGTAGTCTGGGTGTTGTAGTCTGTGTATTGTATTCTGGGTGTTGTAGTCTGGGTGTTGTAGTCTGGGTGTTGTAGTCTGGGTGTTGTAGTCTGGGTGTTGTAGTCTGGGTGTTGTAGTCTGGGTGTTGTAGTCTGGGTGTTGTTTGTCGTTGTAGGATGTAGGATTGACTACCTTAGGATGCACACAGCCTAGTGCTTCAGGACACATCTACTGCCGCAGTAAACTGCCAGTAGCCTCATGACATAGCCTCATCACACCGACATTCACCTCAATACACTTCCATGCTTTTCTTCCGCTTATTAAATCATGTTTATTGGTTAGTATTTGTCTATACCTTTATAAGTTGTGAAGTGGTGAATGCCTCCAGTGAACAAAGGCGTCTCAGGTGTCCTCGGAATCTCGGGCATTCATGCTATGTTTTGTCCTGGTTGAGAGTCTATGGTCTATCGCAGAGGTGAAGCTCGTTATCGTTGTCATTTATGTAAATCAGGAACAGAACCGGTTTCAAGACTGACCCTTGCGGCGTACCTCTTGTGGTGTTGTGTATAGTGCTTCTCTGTTTACGCCTTCCCGTTGGTTGTGTTTCTCTGTTTATGGCTGCCCGTTGGTTGGCTTCTCTGTTTATGGCTGCCCGTTGGTTGGGTTTCTCTGTTTATGGCTGCCCGTTGGTTGGGTTTCTCTGTTTATGGCTGCCCGTTGGTTGGGTTTCTCTGTTTATGGCTGCCCGTTGGTTGGGTTTCTCTGTTTATGGCTGCCCGTTGGTTGGGGTTCTCTGTTTCCCAGTTTCGAACTAAGCACCAAACCTCTGTTTTTAGTCAAATTCTTTGTTGAAGATCTGTGTCGAAAATATTTTGGTCGACAAGACACACATAATGGGCAGTTATGTTAGGACAATCTAGTCATGAGGCGTGGCAATTTGGGCTTATAATTTGGCTACTTAGACACGAATTATGACAACCTGAACGGGAAATATGGCAACCCAAATCTAAAATATGCCCTATGCAAAATATGGAATTTTGTCAACATGGACATAACCTCTGGCAAGCTGGATATACAAATATGGCAACACGGACTCGAATTATACACGGCAACCTGAACACGATATGTTGCTACAATGCGAGGTATCCATGTTGCCTAGGCTCCAAACATGGCAATGACGTATAAGGAACGTTTGCGACACTTGTTGAACGTTGCCATGTTGCCACTGACTATAGCTTGAGACATCCCGTTGAGACGTCAAATAGTCGAGAGTAATCGTCACTTAGAGTGTTGGTTTTCGGCTTGACATGATTTTTTTTTTGCATGTTAATGGCATCTCGTGCTGAATCCCAGACATAATTTGCATAGCGGACAGAACCTGCATAGGGGAAAGACTGAGGCGAATAGAGATCCTATTTTATACATAGCGAAGATAGAGCTTTCCCTACTTTAAAACCTTCACTCTGATAACTTTTTGGTGTTGTGGGTGTTGCGGGTGTTGCAGGTGTTGTGGGTGTTGCGGGTGTTGCGGGTGTTGCAGGTGTTGCGGGTGTTGCAGGTGTTGCGGGTGTTGTGGGTGTTGCGGGTGTTGTTGGTGTTGCAGGTGTTGTGGGTGTTGCAGGTGTTGTGGGTGTTGCTCGGATCCTGGAACATGGACAACATTTTTCTCGTGGTCAAAATGTGGTCATCTTTGTGTTATTGTATTATAGATAAACTATAAAAATATAAAAATCTATAAAAATTATAGACTATAAAATCAACTCTATTCTCTTCTCCCTCACTTCTTTGACCCTCTTTTTTTTTTTTCCTCTCACCTTTTCCCCAATCCCTCAGCCCGTCGCTCTCCCCTCACTCCTTGTCCCTACCCTTTCCCCTTCAGCAGCTTCTACCCTCTCGGGCCTCTGTGAATGCCCATTCAATTTTACCCCTTAAACACGAAGGCTCACTAATGGTACCTCGTGAGCACCTATCCATTTAGTGGGCCAGGGAATGGCGGGAGGGTGTAGTGTGAGGTGGTGTAGTGTGAGGTGGTGTAGTGTGAGGTGGTGGTGTAGTGTGAGGTGGTGGTGGTGGTGTAGTGTGAGGTGGTGTAGTGTGAGGTGCTGGTGGTGTAGTGTGAGGTGGTGTAGTGTGAGGTGGTGGTGGTGGTGTAGTGTGAGGTGGTGTAGTGTGAGGTGGTGTAGTGTGAGGTGGTGTAGTGTGAGGTGGTGTAGTGTGAGGTGGTGTAGTGTGAGGTGGTGTAGTGTGAGGTGGTGTAGTGTGTGGTGGTGTAGTGTGAAGTGGTGTAGTGTGTGGTGGTGTAGTGTGAGGTGGTGTAGTGTGAGGTGGTGTAGTGTGAGGTGGTGTAGTGTGAGGTGATGTAGTGTGAGGTGCTGGTGGTGGTGTAGTGTGAGGTGGTGTAGTGTGAGGTGGTGTAGTGTGAGGTGGTGTAGTGTGTGGTGGTGTAGTGTGTGGTGGTGTAGTGTGAGGTGGTGTAGTGTGAGGTGGTGTAGTGTGAGGTGGTGTAGTGTGAGGTGGTGGTGGTGGTGTAGTGTCAAAGAGTGAGGATGGGTGATCAGGTTCTGAGACTGCTCTTGTCGACCCCATCTGTTAATTAGTGTTGGTTCACATAAATTTGTATTAAAGGGCACAGGAGAGTTGCCGCCTTCTGGTTTAAACATCGACAGAAAGTGCGTGTGTGTGCGTGTGTGCGTGTATGTGTATATTCACCTAGTTGTGCTTGCGGGGATTGAGCTCTGCTCTTTCGGCCCACCACTCAACAGTCAATCAATCAACTTGTCAGTCAATCAATTCCCCCCCCCCCCCACACACACACAGATAATATCTACAATAAACAAACACAAGTTACCAATAATAACTGTGTTCCGTAGTGGAAGCCAGCGCCCCCTGGAGAAGCGTGCCCAGTCGCTACACCCCCAGAGCAAACCCCACCACCTGACCCCAATGGCACCCTGGGAATGACACCAATCCCTCCCCTCCCCCCCCCCCTCCTCTCATTTCCCAGCTGATCACCCATAAGACACGAGAATCCCTCCAGAATCTTATACAAGATCCGTCGCCCAGGAAAATAGCACCCAGGAGCCGAGGGACTTTCCTTATCAGGAGGTGTCCACAAAGGTACCCTGTAATCCAGGCCTTGGGTGCCTTTGGAAGGAAGAAATACCGGTCATCAGCTTCTCAGCATCTGTTCTCTCCGTCTCCTCATCATCTCCTGCTCTTGGCCCATCTCCAAAGGCACCGTGCACTTATTCTCGAAAGTACCTCAAGGTAGACTCAAGGTAGAACATGTGCTATAGACGCTCATGTGCAATATTTTAAGCGGATCAACTCTGGTAAGGTTTTTGATTTGTTAGAGATGGACTTTAAGGGGTAGATTAGTCGAGAACGGTGACATAGGCGTTGTAAGAAAAGTGTAGGCCTAAGAGCACGCACGCACGTGCGTGCTCTTAGGCCTACACTTTTAGGTGTGAGGCCTAAAGTGCACGTGGTGCACTACCTACACTTAGGCACGCACGCACGCACGCACACACACGCACGCACGCACACACACACACACACACACACACACACACACACACACACACACACACACACACACACACACACACACACAGGTCCTGCGGGACCAAAGAGCAAAGCTCAACCCCCGCAAGCACAATTAGGTGAGTACAGACACAAAGACACACACACACACACACACACACACACACACACACACACACACACACACACACACACACACACACACACACACACACACATACACACACACACACACACACACATACACACACACACACACATACACACACACACACACACACACACACACACACACACACACACACACACACACACACACACACACACACACACACACACAGGGGGGGGGGTCTTGTTACGCACACAGACACGCGCACAATCAAGGCGCATTTTATCCCTCTTGTTATACTAAGTCTATTTCGTAATCGCTCATAAAAGTTGATGATATGCGAGATTTATAGAGAAGCCCGGTCATCTTGCGGGGCCTGGTGGTAGTATGATGCTCTGGTGGTGGTAGTATGATGCTCTGGTGGTGGTAGTATGATGCTCTGGTGGTGGTAGTGTGATGTTCTGCTGGTGGTAGTATGATGTTCTGGTGGTGGTAGTATGATGTTCTGCTGGTGGTAGTGTGATGCTCTGGTGGTGGTAGTGTGATGTTCTGCTGGTGGTAGTATGATGTTCTGGTGGTGGTAGTATGATGCTCTGGTGGTGGTAGTGTGATGTTCTGCTGGTGGTAGTATGATGTTCTGCTGGTGGTAGTATGATGCTCTGGTGGTGGTAGTGTGATGTTCTGCTGGTGGTAGTATGATGTTCTGGTGGTGGTAGTATGATGCTCTGGTGGTGGTAGTGTGATGTTCTGCTGGTGGTAGTATGATGTTCTGGTGGTGGTAGTATGATGTTCTGCTGGTGGTAGTATGATGTTCTGGTGGTGGTAGTATGATGTTCTGCTGGTGGTAGTGTGATGTTCTGGTGGTGGTAGTATGATGCTCTCTGCTGGTGGTAGTATGATGCTGTGGGTCTTTTTTATAGTTTGTGGTGATCCAAGTGTGGTGGTGCTGCTGCGCACACACACACACACACACACACACACACACACACACACACACACACACACACACACACACACACACACACACCGCCAGTAACGTCCTGTGGCGGCGTATAATGACTCTACAATGCTGCGCTTCCACGAAGCTCTCAGTACGATGATCCTATCAGTTACAATGCACCTATGAGGCTCCTAATATGATGTAATCCGCGTGGAACACCGTCGGAAATGTCCTGCAATGGGGAATTACACAGTCGTAATCAAAAAAATGTTTGACATTATAGTAACGCATTTCCCAGGGGTGAGGAATGTAGTAGAATGATGGTGTGCGGGAATGATGATGTTTGTACCCATGCGTACGGACACGGCGCATTCCATTCCGTAACAACCAGGGAACATAGCGAGCACGACTCTTGATAATTTGTGCTCTACGCCAGCGAGTGTGAAACAAACCAAAAAACACGGGAATTGTAAATATAACGCACGCGCGCACGCACGCACGCACGCACGCACGCACGCACGCACGCACGCACACACACCACACACACACACACACACACACACACACACACACACACACACATGGGGGGCCTCGTAGCCTGGTGGATAGCGCGCAGGACTCGTAATTCTGTTGCGCGGGTTCGATTCCCGCACGAGGCAGCAACAAATGGGCAAAGTGTCTTTCACCCTAAGTGCCCCTGTTACCTAGCAGTAAATAGGTACCTGGGAGTTAGTCAGCTGTCACGGGCTGCTTCCTGGGGTGTGTGTGTGTGTGGTGTGGGAAAAAAAAATAAAAATAAAAAAAAATAGTAGTTAGTATACAGTTGATTGACAGTTGAGAGGCGGGCCGAAAGAGCAAAGCTCAACCCCCGCAAAAACACAACTAGTAAACACACACACGCACACACGCGCACACACACACACACACACACACACGCACACACGCACACACGCACGCACACACACACACACAGTAGGATGCTGTGAACTCTATGATGCTGTGATGCTTCTAGTATAAATGGGATGTTCCCCGTATGAGTGTGTCGCTTTTAGTATGAGTGTGTCGCTTTCAGTATGAGTGTGTCGCTTTCAGTATGAGTGTGTCGTTTCAGTATGAGTGTGTCGCTTTCAGTATGAGTGTGTCGCTTTCAGTATGAGTGTGACGCTCTCAGTATGAGTGTGACGCTCTCAGTATGAGTGTGACGCTCTCAGTATGAGTGTGTCGCTCTCAGTATGAGAGTGCAGCTCTCAGTATGAGTGTGTCGCTCTCAGTATGAGAGTGCAGCTCTCAGTATGATGTGTGACGCTCTCAGTATGAAAGTGCCGCTCTCAGTATGAGTGTGACGCTCTCAGTATGAGTGTGTCGCTCTCAGTATGAAAGTGCCGCTCTCAGTATGAGTGTGTCGCTCTCAGTATGAGAGTGACGCTCTCAGTATGAGAGTGACGCTCTCAGTATGAGAGTGACGCTCTCAGTATGAGAGTGACGCTCTCAGTATGAGCGTGACGCTCTCAGTATGAGCGTGACGCTCTCAGTATGAGCGTGACGCTCTCAGTATGAGCGTGACGCTCTCAGTATGAGCGTGACGCTCTCAGTATGAGCGTGACGCTCTCAGTATGAGCGTGACGCTCTCAGTATGAGCGTGACGCTCTCAGTATGAGCGTGACGCTCTCAGTATGAGCGTGACGCTCTCAGTATGAGCGTGACGCTCTCAGTATGAGCGTGACGCTCTCAGTATGAGCGTGACGCTCTCAGTATGAGCGTGACGCTCTCAGTATGAGCGTGACGCTCTCAGTATGAGCGTGACGCTCTCAGTATGAGCGTGACGCTCTCAGTATGGGCCTGTGACACTGTTGCCAACTCGCGTCGCCACCTCTTCTTCCCTTATTTCAATTGGGAAAAAAATGGAAAGGGTAGCATATGGAATTGTGCTTAATTATAAACGTTCATTTTCCTGGAAAAGGTAAGGGAGTAGGTAGGGGGAAGGGAGGTAGGGGGGGGAAAGGGGGAGGGAGGAAGGGCTTGGGGGGGAAAAGAGAGAGAGGGAGGGAGCACTTGGGGGGGGGATTTGGGGGGGGGGGGGGTTTATCTAATCTTTTAAAAATTGAGGATGTTGGTTGGGGTGGGAGAAGGTGGGGGCAGCGGGAATGAGCGGTAAGTGCTGCGTGATAAGACTTAATTTTGTTTTTACAGAGGGAGGGGTGTGTGGGGTGAGAGGGGGGGAGGGAGAGAGGGGGTTTAGGTTAAACTACACTTGTAGGCATACTTGAATGTCTGTTAATCTTTAACGTGTAACGAATTGTGCCATACATGTATGTGTGTGTGGGGGTGGGGGGGGGGGTTAGGAGGGTTGTGTGTGTGTGTGAGGGGGGGGGATAGGAGGGTTTTGGTGAGGGGGGAGGATAGGAGGGTTGGTGTTTGTGTGTGTATGGGGGGGGATAGGAGGGTTTTGTGTGTGTGAGGGAGAGGGGGGATAGGATGGTGGTGTTTGTGGGGGGGGGGAGGAGGGTCTGCTGAAGCAGAAGCTGTAGGAGACAACAACAGCCTGGCGGGTCATACCGAGATTTCCCCAGTGAAGACATTATCTTTGATATGTATGCGATTTAAACATGTTTTACATAGCGGGTCAGAAGATGCTAACCAACAAGCATGAGGAGGTCGAGTCGTGAATACAGTAACCCCTGGCAAGCCGACCTTCCAGTCTCTCTGAAACTCTCTTCAGGGTATCCACCGAGTCGACGAAAGTCCTCAGAAAGGTGATTAAAGAGGCTCAGTGAAGCGGTTCCGACTCTCTTTTGTTTTGGTGGGATTTGTTGCCGAGTCTGGAATCTATTGTGTTATTGTCCGGCGGGATATAACTTGGAAAACAGATAATTAAAGTCAGACGAAGATGCAGGAGATTATAGTCCCTATGCCAGGTGTGTATAAGGGTGAGGCAAGGCCTCCTGTTTTACCTTGTGTAGACGAGTAGTTTGAAAGGTACATACGCTTGGAAAATCATGTCCTTCATCTTGTGAAAGGAAAACGTTCTTGTTGTAGATAATCGCGTTGTCAAACACTGTTGTCTTTGTTGCTAATATTCACCTGTTAGTAATGTAGTTGTTATTGTTATCAATGTTATTGTTTAGAGCTGATATTGACTGATATATGGGGGGATGATACTTAAGGTTTTATCAAGTACTACATTTGTTGACGAAACGGAACAGGTGATTATCTCTCTCTCTCTCTCTCTCTCTCTCTCTCTCTCTCTCT
>NW_025566539.1:0-19055 GCF_020424385.1 Procambarus clarkii | reverse complement strand
CTATTCCATTCATTTCATGAATAAACATCACAGCTCAATTCCAATGCAATGTCACACAAAATACTTTAATACAAATTAAAAAATAATCAAAATCTATGAAAATTCAATTTATCAATGCAATTGGAAAAATTGAAATGGAATGGTAACATATTTAGTATAGCGTGTGTTGCTTTTATATGCAATAGATTTAATAAAAAAAAATTTTTTACCTGTCACAGGTGCGCCATCTATATAGTAGGTATATAAAAATACGCGTGTATTCGAATGGAACATTGGTGTCAAAATTTCAAAACAATCGATGAAGAACTTTCGGAGATTAGCGATTTTGAACAAGCGAACATTTATATTTATATTTATATAAATTAGGCGAATTTTCTAGACATTCCTAAAGACTTAACAGGACTCTTCTAATTGGGTCTTTAAGACTTGTCCAACTCTTCCAACGGGGTCTTTAAGACTTGTCCAACTCTTCCAACATCTTTCTTTCAAGAAGAAAGAATCGTACTTTTGATGTATAATTTCCAAATTTTCTTTTATTATAGACTATTAATAATTCACATTTTAAATTATATGCTTCTGCCAAATTGTCTCGCTATTTTAATTATATATATAAATGCCATATATTAACATATTTAGTATAGCGTGTGTTGCTTTTATATGCAATAGATTTAATAAAAAAATGTTTTTACCTGTCACAGGTGCGCCATCTATATAGTACGTATATATATGCTAAGCTAAATCAATTCACGTTAATAAGAAATGAAAGTGTAAATGATTTACAAAATGTCATGAAGAACTCTGATATAACCACAGTGTGTGGAATCAAAAGTGTTCGTTTTTTCTCACCACAGATGTGGCCAGACATTTACAATGCTAACCAGCATATATATACATATATGTATATGTAACCATCATATATATATACATTTTCTTCTGTCCTCCATGGACAGGGTGAGAGATCTGTTAAACATATAGTTCAGGGAGTGATTGAACAATCAACTTCAGAAGGTGATTGTAGTGCTTTTAAAATGCTAACCTAACCTACAGACATAAATATACAGATTTACATGTGTCCTACATAAACAGTGTTCGAGGTGTCTTTTACACTGTCATTAATGTGTATTTACAAAGGTCAAATATATACATTATTATATGTATAAATTTAAATGTATATATATAAATTTATAAATGAAAATATGGCAAGGAATGAAGAGATTGGGGAGTAATGGCGCTAGATAGGAAAGAAGTCACCCGGGGGATAAAACTCGGTCCTGTAAGCCCTCTTAGACAAGAACACACACACGCTCATGCGCGCGCTCTCGCTACAAACATCGACCAGCACCCACTTTAGCCATCATTTCCCTCTTAGTAACCACCTGCTTTGAGCGACCAGTGGCCACGAGAGTGGTCCTAATACGCGAGTTACACTAAATGCGGGTCCCTCTTGATGGATATAGTGACCTTGATACTCAATAAGCGGAAGAGGGGGCGTTTGGGCAGCTTTTCAAGTGGGGAGTTTTGACCCTTAGGAAGTGAGGTCATATGGGTGGTGTTGGCGTGGCTCTTGTAGGTTATTGAGGCTACAGTAACCTGATGCATCTAAGACCAGCTGGTGGGAGCCTTATGTTTCTGTTTGTACTGCAGGTGTGTGTGTGGGGGGGGGGGGTGTATGTGGGTGTGTGTAGGGGTGTGTGTGTGTGTGTGTGTCGGTGTGTGTGTGTGTCGGTGTGTGTGTGTGAGTGTGTGTAGGGGTGTGTGTGTGGGTGTGTGTGTGTGAGTGTGTGTAGGGGTGTGTGTGTGAGTGTGTGTAGGGGTGTGTGGTGTGTGTGTGTGTGTGTGTGTGTGTGTGTGTGTGTGTGTGTGTGTGTGTGTGTGTGTGTGTGTGTACGTACTCACCTAGTTGTGCTTGCGGGGGTTGAACTTTGGTTCTTTGGTCGTGTGTACTCACCTAATTGTACTCACCTAATTGTGCTTGCGGGGGTTGAGCTTTGGCTCTTTGGTCCCGCCTCTCAACCGTCAATCAACTGGTGTACAGATTCCTGAGCCTTCTGGGCTCTATCATATCTACACTTGAAACTGTGTATGGAGTCAGCCTCCACCACATCACTGCCTAATGCATTCCATTTATCAACCACTCTGACACTAAAAAAGTTCTTTCTAACGTCTCTGTGGCTCATTTGGGTACTCAGCTTCCACCTGTGTCCCCTTGTTCGCGTCCCTCCACTGTTACATAATCCATCCTTCTGCACCTTGTCAATTCCCCTGAGAATGCTTGCCTATCAGTGACTACGGTGGAGTGAGGTCTAGCTCTGCATACCCAGCCTCCTGGCCGTTCATACCTCATGAGCTAATTAGTATTAAATTGTTCGTAAAATATTTCCTTACAGTTGTGGATGAAATTAGCCTCAAGATCCTTTTCCTTAAATGCATTCCACTTGTAGTCACTCGTGTCTGGAACGAGAACCTCCTTATATGCCTTCCACTCACTTCCGTGGCCCCTTTTCCTATCTCTCTTTAATTTAAATAGGCTTCCTTTGTCCACTTTGTCTATTCCTATCAGGATCTTGTATGTATTGATCATACCTCGTCTGTTTTTTTCTCTCTAAGGCCGTGAGAGTGAGTTCCTCCAACCTGTCCTCATAGCTCAGACCTTTCAGTTATGGTACTAATCTAGCTGCAAACCTCTGAATTGTCTCAAGTTTGTGTTTATACTTCACAAGGTGTGGGTTCCCAGCTGGTGCTACACACTCAGATAATGGTCTCACACAGTGTGTATGGACTTGAAAGCCTCCTTGCTTGGATTCTTACATTCAATTAGATTCGGGGTTCAATCCCCGACCGTCCAAGTGGTCAGGCACCATTCCTTTCCCCCCGTCCCATCCCAAATCCTTATTCTCACCCCTTCTCAGGGCTATATAGTCGTAATGGCTTGGCGCTTTCCCTTGATAATTCTCTCTCCTTCTCTCTGAACCTCAAACTACCCCTCGCAGAGAACCCCCCAAAACCTCAACCACATGGACGGTCGGGGGGATCGAACGCCGACCTGCATGAAGTGAGATCGTCGCTCTACCGTCCAGGCCAAGTGCTTGGGCAATGAAGGAATATGCTATACATCTTAGCGCCAATGCCGCAAGAGGCCCAGTGGTCAACCTCCTCGACCCTCTGACTATAACATCTCCCCTTCAACCACATAGACGGTCGCGGGGATTGAACGCCGACCTGCATGAAGCGAGATCGTCGAACCTGTGTCCGAGAGCATCCCAGACGCTGCCTTAATCGACGGAGCTACGTCCGTTGCTCTCGGACGCAGGTTCGAATCCTCGCCACGGCCCTTGTGGATTTGTTAATTTGATACATCACGCAATATTCAGATTCAGATGTTTATTCAGGTAAAGTACATACACACAAGGGGTGATATATATATTGATGAATTTATAGATAGAGCTAGTACATACAATGCCTAAAGCCACTATTACGCAAAGCGCTTCAGGCAAAGCGTATTAAAACAAAATCGTGTCTATGACAAGCGAGGTTTTGTCGCATCGTAACTTGTTCACCTCCACACAATACCAAAAGACAGAAAAATCCATTGCTTTCATGTAATTAATTGAGGAGAGAGGGGTGAAAGATGAAAGAGAATAGAGAGAGTAGAGAGGGAAGAGAGAAGAGAGACAAAGAGGAGTAAAGGAAGACAAGAGATGGAGAAACAAAGGTAAGAGAAGGGAGGAGGAGAAGGGATTTTCCCCACAGAAGTAAATAATGAAACATTTACTTACAGCAAGATCAGGTTATAAGCCCAACCTGCTTTGGCCAGTTTTTCTACATGCGTATATAAATATGCTAATACATACAAACATCCATCCATATGTACATACGTATATTATTCTCATACAAACGTGCGTGCATTTTTGTATACACATCCATTCATACATATATACATAAATAACTGAAAACTCACACCCCAGAAGTGACTCGAACCCATACTGCCAGGAGCACTCTGCTGGCGTACAGGATCCCTTAACTGCTCGACCAACACGACCGGACAAAAGAGGATGGTAGCCAAGGCTATTTCCATTGTTGCATATAGTCCTGGGGACCATTCAGGCTTGTTCGCATATACATAAATATCTATTAATATGAATTGCAAACCACAACATGGAAATTGCATTTCGTTCAAATACACCACGAGAACCTTGAACTCCGGACCACCAGAGTGGAAGACAGGAAGAAATCCACAAGGGCCGTGGTGAGGATTCGAACCTGCGTCCGAGAGCATCCCAGACGCTGCCTTAATCGACTGAGCTACGTCCGTTGCTCTCGGACGCAGGTTCGAATCCTCGTCACGGCCCTTGTGGATTTGTTCATTTGATGCATCACGCAATTGTGATTTCTGAGTGTAATGGAAGACAGGTGATCAACCAACCTGCCTGTGAATACCCACAATAAAAGAGGTATCCAGAAACCAGTGGTATTCAACTGGGACTTTGCACCTCTCCTTGGGTATCACTCGAGTTTGGAGATATTAGATGCTCCTCATGCCCCTCATAAATTTATATGGCTGGTATATAAATTTACATGATATCAATTTATATGGCTGGCACGTGGATCACTCAATACCTCCAGACTCTTAAGTTAATCCTCAGGAGAGGTTGAAAGATCCAGTTGGATACCACTGGTGTGTCTCTGGGATGATACCACTGGTGGATACCACTGGATATCACTTGGATACCACTAGTGGTATACATCTGGGATAGATGTATCCCAGATGTAGCTGGGATACATCTATCTCTTATTGTGGGTGTTCATAGTCAGGGTGGTAGAGCTCCTCTCTTCCACTCCGTTGGTCGTGAGTTCGAGGCTCCGATTGTGCAAGTCAATGAAATCACACATATACAAATATTCCCTAGTATACATATCTGCATGCATACATATACACCATAGAGGTACACAGGTTAAAAACAAGTGTGAAAGAAAAAATATATATTGAAGAAGTGGCTAATATAACCCTAGTGAGTTTCTTAATTAGCACAATTATAAATCCTTAATCATTTCTGTGTGTGTGTGTGTGTGTGTGTGTGTGTGTGTGTGTGTGTGTGTGTGTGTGTGTGTGTGTGTGTGTGTGTGTGTGTGTGTGTGTGTGTGTGTGTGTGTGTGTGTGTGTGTGTGTGTCATTCCTGGAGGCATCATTCAGGATGTTCCTCACCACATCTTTTGGCGGGGTTCGAGCACTGGATAGAAAGTTCTGACTGGACCCCGGTCCTTATAACTGCCCATTGTTCACCCAGCATTGATTAGGAACCTGGTTGTAAACCGATTACCTGGTCATGCTCCAGGAACAACTAGCTGAGAGGGAGCCTTTTTACCCACTAATAGGAGTCTGAAGTAGTCTGCTATCACACCCCCATCTTTGTAAACAAATATAGATGAATCTCATCAACTGCATTGCACGAAGAAATATCAGCATTGTGCTTCCGTAGCAATGCTGCACTCTAGGAGTGCTTTAAAAGGATATGCAATACTCAGCAGCGCATTTTGATGTTGTAGGTTGTGATACTGTAGTTTAGAGCATGAGATGAGAAGCAGCAGAACAAATCCACAAGGGCCGTGACGAGGATTCGAACCTGCGTCCGGGAGCATCCCAGACGCAGCAGGTTGGCAGTGGTGAATGAGACAGGCATAAGGTAACATATTTCTTGTTGTCGAAGCTGGAGTTAATTGTGCCGTGAACTGCCAGTATAGGGTGGCTGTGTGCCGAGTCATATCCCACCGCTGCCACCATTGTTACTCGGGTAAATGCAGGATAATGTGAAGGACACTTGTGTCAGTTGAAGTCTAATCGTTCTGAAACTGATTTACTCAACCTTCTTGTATGTTACAATTGTTCTTGACTGTTATGCAGTTAAAGGAGTCAAGTCTTGGGGTACAGCTGTTAGTAATTGATGCCATCTAAGGAAACAGAAATTAAGGGTATTCAATGTATGGTTGAGTGACGGTTTGGTAAGGTCTGTGAATGAGTGTGATTCCTTGAGAACTGAGAGTGTTATTGAAAGCTATATTTAGTAAGTTACCGTCATGATGTTTATATTAGATACTAGCCTTAGTGAGTGAAATCTTATATTGTTTAAATTTTGTTAGTTATGCAGCATTAATAATTCAGTGTCGTCGTGGCTCTGTTTGCAAAGATTTCCACGAGTTTCACATTTGTCGCTGGAACTTGTAGTTGAAACTTGTAGTTTCACTACAGGTCTTCCGTGTTCACATCATGCCACTGGAACTGCCGTGAGCAACTGCCGTGTAAGGTGTTCCATATTCATCGCTGGAACATGTAAGAACATGTCTTCCGTGCGTCCATGAAACATGTTCTAGATATATTCAGTGTTCATGATTGTAGCTGGTAAATGAGTGAGAGAATTTCTACAATAAAGCCAGTCAGGAATTGTTAACTCCCCCACCCACTGGGCCCCCCCCCCAACGTCAATTCCCCCCCCCCTCCTCCATCCACCCCACACAACCCCCTTCCCCACACCCCTAAAAATAGCCGGACATTGTCTTTTGTTTTCACTCACGTAGCATTCTTCTAGTAGGACGATTTCTTTTTATTCTCTCCCCCTCTTCCGCTCACACTCATTCCTTCCCCTCGCCAGCACCTCCCCTCCCTCCTAACCCCCCTTCCACCCCCCTATTCCCCTCCCTCCTATCCCTCCCCTATTCCCCGTCTCGCAGCCCCGTCCGTTGGACAGTGATATAGTGGCAATAAATATTTTACAGGAAGACTCACAGGGAGAGACAGATGGTGGGAGGGGGAGGAGGTGGGGGGAAAGGGGTTGTGAGTAGGGAAAAGTTGGGGAGAAAGAAGACGGAAGAAGTAGTAAGGGGAAAGGAGGGGAAGGAGAGACATAGACAAGGAAAATGATATGTAACAAAATGTAGACTTGTTTACATAGTGTTTACTTACACATTGAGTATGTATGTTTACTTACACATTGAGTATGTATGTTTACTTATACATTGAGTATGTATGTTTACTTATACATTGAGTATGTATGTTTACTTATACATTGAGTATGTATGTTTACTTATACATTGAGTATGTATGTTTACTTATACATTGAGTATGTATGTTTACTTACACATGAGTATGTATGTTACTTATACATTGAGTATGTATGTTTACTTATACATTGAGTATGTATGTTTACTTATACATTGAGTATGTATGTTTACTTACACATTGAGTATGTATGTTTACTTACACATTGAGTATGTATGTTTACTTACACATTGAGTATGTATGTTTACTTACACATTGAGTATGTATGTTTACTTACACATTGAGTATGTATGTTTACTTACACATTGAGTATGTATGTTTACTTATACA
Organism: Procambarus clarkii; assembly: GCF_020424385.1. NCBI lineage: Eukaryota > Metazoa > Arthropoda > Malacostraca > Decapoda > Cambaridae > Procambarus > Procambarus clarkii. Next base: position 11,674 of record NW_025566539.1, on the reverse strand, counting down.
TTGAGTATGTATGTTTACTTACACATTGAGTATGTATGTTTACTTACACATTGAGTATGTATGTTTACTTATACATTGAGTATGTATGTTTACTTACACATTGAGTATGTATGTTTACTTACACATTGAGTATGTATGTTTACTTACACATTGAGTATGTATGTTTACTTACACATTGAGTATGTATGTTTACTTATACATTGAGTATGTATGTTTACTTACACATTGAGTATGTATGTTTACTTACACATTGAGTATGTATGTTTACTTACACATTGAGTATGTATGTTTACTTACACATTGAGTATGTATGTTTACTTACACATTGAGTATGTATGTTTACTTACACATTGAGTATGTATGTTTACTTACACATTGAGTATGTATGTTTACTTACACATTGAGTATGTATGTTTACTTACACATTGAGTATGTATGTTTACTTACACATTGAGTATGTATGTTTACTTACACATTGAGTATGTATGTTTACTTACACATTGAGTATGTATGTTTACTTACACATTGAGTATGTATGTTTACTTACACATTGCGTATGTACGTTTACTTACACATTGCGTATGTATGTTTACTTACACATTGCGTATGTACGTTTACTTACACATTGAGTATGTATGTTTACTTACACATTGCGTATGTTTACTTACACATTGAATTACATATTGTTTACACCTGTTGAGTTCAGACAATGCTGTAATGTGTTGTGGGAATAGTTTCGTATTCTGAATTTGACATCTGTAATGATTTTAAAATCACTGATAAATACAGAACTCCTAATTAAAAAAAACTAATTCTTTATTAATCTAGTTTATAACTACAGATATTTCTTGTTTTGTTATCATCCTGTTTTGTTATCATATCAGCCTGGGGCCTCGTAGCCTAGTGGATAGCGCGCAGGACTCGTAATTCTGTGGCGCGGGTTCGATTCCCGCACGAGGCAGAAACAAATGGGCAAAGTTTCTTTCACCCTGAATGCCCCTGTTACCTAACAGTAAATAGGTACCTGGGAGTTAGTCAGCTGTCACGGGCTGCTTCCTGGGGGTGGAGGCCTGGTCGAGGACCGGGCCGCGGGGACACTAAAGCCCCGAAATCTTCTCAAGATAACCTCAAGATCATCAACTTCTCCTAATTCTTTAAGAGAAATTAAGGAACAGGCAGAACAAACATGAAAGGAAAAGGATTAAGAAAAAAAGATACAGGAAAAGATAGTATCTGTATCTGCAATTTCTTCAGACGTCCGAAACATCGTTTACTGTAATCCACTTACTAATGGTCCTGGACCCAGATTCACGAAGCAGTTACGCAAGCACTTACGAACGTGTACATCTTTCCTCAATCTTTGACGGCTTTGGTTACATTTATTAAACAGTTTACAAGCGTGAAAACTTGCCAATCAACTGTTGTTATTGTTATAAACAGCCTCCTGGTGCTTCGGAGCTCATTAACTGTTTAATAATTGTAAACAAGGCTGCTAAAGATTGAGGAAAGATGTACAGGTTCGTAAGTGTTTGCGTATCTGCTTCGTGAATCTGGCCCCAGGACCGACTGAAACATCGTCGTTTTTTCACTTTCTTGATGTGTGGTTTGGTCACCAAAAACAATTGTTACCCAAAACCACGAGGGCCGTGACGAGGATTCGAACCTGCGTCCGAGAGCATCCCAGACGCTGCCTTAATCGACTGATTTTTGTTCATTTGTTCATCACGCAATTGTGATTTCTGTGTGTAACAATTCTTACACGCTCAAAATCAGCCCATCCTCCAAATATGGGGAGGTAAATATAACGGCACAAGTAAGTGCAATTATGTACTATTCCTAACAGTCAGGAAATGTACTTATTACACTTAGTCTTAAACCGTACTGTCAATTCGGAGGATGGGTTGCTCAAAATAGTGCGCGCAAGTAATAACTCCCTTACACACTGAGCCGGTGGCTGAGCGGACAGAACACTGGACGCGTGATCCTGTGGTCCCGGGTTCGATCCAGGGCGCCGGCGAGAAATAATGGGCAGAATTTCTTTCACTCTGATGCCCCTGTTACCTAGCAGTAAATAGGTACCTGGGAGTTAGTCAGCTGTCACGGGCTGCTTCCTGGGGGGGTGGAGGCCTGGTCGAGGACCGGGCCGCGGGGACACCCCGAAATCATCTCAAGAAATAACCACACACCTGCCCCTCACCCCTCCCCCCCTGCCCAATCACCCCCTCCCTCCCCCTTTAAGGCAAAGTGGGGCGAGTAACAATTAGAAACAATAGTGGCAAAATGGTCCACTACGGGCTCACCATAGCCCGTGCTACTTGCCCCGCTCCTGTGCCAGGTAAGTCCACTACGGGCTCACCATAGCCCATGCTACTTGCCCCGCTCCTGTGCCAGGTAAGTCCACTACGGGCTCACCATAGCCCGCGCTACTTGCCTCGCTCCTGTGCCAGGTAAGTCCACTACGGGCTCACCATAGCCCGTGCTACTTGGAACTTATCCCCAGTAGCTGAATCAATAACAACACCAAATAACGATAGTGGCAAATGGAGTAGAGAGAGAGAGAGTGATAAACAGGTGAGTGGGAAGGAGGAGGAGAAGAGACTAAGCCAAGAGTGAAATAGGACAGGAACAGATAAACAAGGAGGTAGAAGGGATTAGAGAAGACAGAAGCATGTGCGAATGATAATAAACAGAGAAAGAAGGGAAAATGTACGAGTACAGTAGCAAGGAAGAGAATTCAATTGCATTCAATAGTGTCTTGTTGCATTCAATAGTGTCGTGTTGCATTCAATAGTGTCTTGTTGCATTCAATAGTGTCGTGTTGCATTCAATAGTGTCTTGTTGCATTCAATAGTGTCGTGTTGCATTCAATAGTGTCTTGTTGCATTCAATAGTGTCGTGTTGCATTCAATAGTGTCGTGTTGCATTCAATAGTGTCGTGTTGCATTCAATAGTGTCGTGTTGCATTCAATAGTGTCTTGTTGCATTCAATAGTGTCGTGTTGCATTCAATAGTGTCGTGTTGCATTCAATAGTGTCGTGTTGCATTCAATAGTGTCGTGTTGCATTCAATAGTGTCGTGTTGCATTCAATAGTGTCTTGTTGCATTCAATAGTGTCGTGTTGCATTCAATAGTGTCGTGTTGCATTCAATAGTGTCGTGTTGCATTCAATAGTGTCTTGTTGCATTCAATAGTGTCGTGTTGCATTCAATAGTGTCTTGTTGCATTCAATAGTGTCGTGTTGCATTCAATAGTGTCGTGTTGCATTCAATAGTGTCGTGTTGCATTCAATAGTGTCTTGTTGCATTCAATAGTGTCTTGTTGCATTCAATAGTGTCTTGTTGCATTCAATAGTGTCTTGTTGCATTCAATAGTGTCGTGTTGCATTCAATAGTGTTGTGTTGCATTCAATAGTGTCGTGTTGCATTCAATAGTGTCGTGTTGCATTCAATAGTGTCGTGTTGCATTCAATAGTGTCGTGTTGCATTCAATAGTGTCGTGTTGCATTCAATAGTGTCGTGTTGCATTCAATAGTGTCGTGTTGCATTCAATAGTGGTGTGTTGCATTCAATAGTGTTGTGTTGCATTCAATAGTGGTGTGTTGCATTCAATAGTGTCGTGTTGCATTCAATAGTGTTGTGTTGCATTCAATAGTGTCGTGTTGCATTCAATAGTGTCTTGTTGCATTCAATAGTGTCGTGTTGCATTCAATAGTGTCTTGTTGCATTCAATAGTGTCGTGTTGCATTCAATAGTGTTGTGTTGCATTCAATAGTGTCGTGTTGCATTCAATAGTGGTGTGTTGCATTCAATAGTGTTGTGTTGCATTCAATAGTGTTGTGTTGCATTCAATAGTGCTGTGTTGCATTCAATAGTGTCGTGTTGCATTCAATAGTGTCTAGTTGCATTCAATAGTGTCTTGTTGCATTCAATAGTGTCCTGTTGCATTCAATAGTGTCTAGTTGCATTCAATAGTGTCGTGTTGCATTCAATAGTGTCGTGTTGCATTCAATAGTGTCGTGTTGCATTCAATAGTGTCGTGTTGCATTCAATAGTGTCGTGTTGCATTCAATAGTGTCTAGTTGCATTCAATAGTGTCTTGTTGCATTCAATAGTGTCCTGTTGCATTCAATAGTGTCGTGTTGCATTCAATAGTGTCTAGTTGCATTCAATAGTGTCGTGTTGCATTCAATAGTGTCTAGTTGCATTCAATAGTGTCTTGTTGCATTCAATAGTGTCGTGTTGCATTCAATAGTGTCTTGTTGCATTCAATAGTGTCCTGTTGCATTCAATAGTGTCCTGTTGCATTCAATAGTGTCGTGTTGCATTCAATAGTGTTGTGTTGCATTCAATAGTGTCTTGTTGCATTCAATAGTGTTGTGTTGCATTCAATAGTGTCTTGTTGCATTCAATAGTGTCCTGTTGCATTCAATAGTGTCCTGTTGCATTCAATAGTGTCGTGTTGCATTCATAGTGTTGTGTTGCATTCAATAGTGTCTTGTTGCATTCAATAGTGTTGTGTTGCATTCAATAGTGTCTTGTTGCATTCAATAGTGTCCTGTTGCATTCAATAGTGTCGTGTTGCATTCAATAGTGTCTAGTTGCATTCAATAGTGTCGTGTTGCATTCAATAGTGTCTAGTTGCATTCAATAGTGTTGTGTTGCATTCAATAGTGTTGTGTTGCATTCAATAGTGTTGTGTTGCATTCAATAGTGTCGTGTTGCATTCAATAGTGTTGTGTTGCATTCAATAGTGTTGTGTTGCATTCAATAGTGTTGTGTTGCATTCAATAGTGTTGTGTTGCATTCAATAGTGTCGTGTTGCATTCAATAGTGTCTTGTTGCATTCAATAGTGTCGTGTTGCATTCAATAGTGTCTTGTTGCATTCAATAGTGTCGTGTTGCATTCAATAGTGTTGTGTTGCATTCAATAGTGTCTTGTTGCATTCAATAGTGTCGTGTTGCATTCAATAGTGTTGTGTTGCATTCAATAGTGTCTTGTTGCATTCAATAGTGTTGTGTTGCATTCAATAGTGGTGTGTTGCATTCAATAGTGGTGTGTTGCATTCAATAGTGGTGTGTTGCATTCAATAGTGTTGTGTTGCATTCAATAGTGGTGTGTTGCATTCAATAGTGTCTTGTTGCATTCAATAGTGTCTTGTTGCATTCAATAGTGTTGTGTTGCATTCAATAGTGTCTTGTTGCATTCAATAGTGTCTTGTTGCATTCAATAGTGTCTTGTTGCATTCAATAGTGTCGTGTTGCATTCAATAGTGTTGTGTTGCATTCAATAGTGGTGTGTTGCATTCAATAGTGGTGTGTTGCATTCAATAGTGGTGTGTTGCATTCAATAGTGGTGTGTTGCATTCAATAGTGTCTTGTTGCATTCAATAGTGTCGTGTTGCATTCAATAGTGTTGTGTTGCATTCAATAGTGTCTTGTTGCATTCAATAGTGTTGTGTTGCATTCAATAGTGTCTTGTTGCATTCAATAGTGTTGTGTTGCATTCAATAGTGGTGTGTTGCATTCAATAGTGGTGTGTTGCATTCAATAGTGGGTGTTGCATTCAATAGTGGTGTGTTGCATTCAATAGTGTCTTGTTGCATTCAATAGTGTTGTGTTGCATTCAATAGTGTCTTGTTGCATTCAATAGTGTCGTGTTGCATTCAATAGTGTCGTGTTGCATTCAATAGTGTCTTGTTGCATTCAATAGTGTCTTGTTGCATTCAATAGTGTTGTGTTGCATTCAATAGTGGTGTGTTGCATTCAATAGTGGTGTGTTGCATTCAATAGTGGTGTGTTGCATTCAATAGTGGTGTGTTGCATTCAATAGTGGTGTGTTGCATTCAATAGTGGTGTGTTGCATTCAATAGTGGTGTGTTGCATTCAATAGTGTCGTGTTGCATTCAATAGTGGTGTGTTGCATTCAATAGTGGTGTGTTGCATTCAATAGTGTCGTGTTGCATTCAATAGTGTCTTGTTGCATTCAATAGTGTTGTGTTGCATTCAATAGTGTTGTGTTGCATTCAATAGTGTCGTGTTGCATTCAATTGTGTTGTGTTGCATTCAATAGTGTCGTGTTGCATTCAATAGTGTCGTGTTGCATTCAATAGTGTCTTGTTGCATTCAATAGTGTTGTGTTGCATTCAATAGTGTCCTGTTGCATTCAATAGTGTCGTGTTGCATTCAATTGTGTTGTGTTGCATTCAATAGTGTCGTGTTGCATTCAATAGTGTCTTGTTGCATTCAATTGTGTCGTGTTGCATTCAATTGTGCTGTGTTGCATTCAATAGTGCTGTGTTGCACGCAATAATGTCGTGTTGCACGCAATAATACCTTGCACCATGCAACAGTAACCCTGTTGAATTCAGTAGCGTCCATTTTTCCGTGCACTATTGTGTTGCTGCACGCAATAGTGTCGTGTGTCTTGCAATGGTGTTTTGTTCGTGCAATAGTGTGTTGTTGCATTACATAATGACACGCTAAATGCAGTAGTGTATTGTTGCATGCAATAATGTATTAGTGCATGCGATAGTGTGTAGAGATAATAGGCTGGTTACAAAGGCGGAGTCCAAGAGCTAATAGCTCGACCCTGCTGGCACACATAGTAAATACACATACACACACACACACGCGCGTGCACACACACACACACACACACACACACACACACACACACACACACACACACACACACACACACACACACACGCGCGTGCACACACACAAGGGAAACAGTTGATTGACAGTTGAGACGCGGGCCGAAAGAGCAAAGCTCAATCCCCGCAAACACAACTAGGTGAATACAACTAGGTGAATACACACACACACACACACACACACACACACACACACACACACACACACACACACACACACACACACCTACACCTACCCCTCCCTCCCCCCACTCCCATCGTCTTTGAGAAAGCAAGATTGAGAGATGCAGGTGAGCGAAACACTGTAGAATTGTGCAACACAGCAAGGCGGGCTGTCCGCCTTGCTGACACCATGTGTGTGTGTGTGTGGGTGTTTGTAGTGGCTGGTGCGTGTAATGGTCTCCACATGTATACCAACATACATGGAGGTGTATACATAGATGCTACGGAGTGCTTATATACATACACACACACACATGTAGTGCTTGCAATCACCACATCCTAATACTAATCTTTCTTCTATCACCCCCATCTACCTCCTCCTTCTTCCTCCCCCAATCTCGACCCCCCTCCCCCTCCCCCCCATCTCGACCCCCTCCCCCCTCCCCAACACCCTTGAGATAAGATAAAGTTCACCTCACTTCCCTAACTTTTCTTGACATTGAAGAAAGAAGAAATTCTTAACAGCTAAAATATATAAATAAATATATATACATGGGAGCTTTAAGCTGTAAGGCTTTCTTACAGCTTTGTCAGCCATTACAGGTGTTACAGTGTTGGAGGTGTTAGGGTGGATACAGGTGTCGGTAGGGTGCATACAGGTGTCGGTAGGGTGCATACAGGTGTCGGTAGGGTGCATACAGGTAGGGTGCATACAGGTGTCGGTAGGGTGCATACAGGTAGGGTGCATACAGGTGTCGGTAGGGTGCATACAGGTGTCGGTAGGGTGCATGCAGGTGTCGGTAGGGTGCATACAGGTAGGGTGCATACAGGTGTCGGTAGGGTGCATACAGGTAGGGTGCATACAGGTGTCGGTAGGGTGCATACAGGTAGGGTGCATACAGGTGTCGGTAGGGTGCATACAGGTGTCGGTAGGGTGCATACAGGTGTCGGTAGGGTGCATACAGGTAGGGTGCATACAGGTGTCGGTAGGGTGCATACAGGTGTCGGTAGGGTGCATACAGGTGTCGGTAGGGTGCATACAGGTGTCGGTAGGGTGCATACAGGTGTCGGTAGGGTTGCATACAGGTAGGGTGCATACAGGTGTCGCCTACAGCTGTAGGTAGGTCAATGTCAGCCTCATCTGTCCTGTAAGTATCACTGCTGTACAGCGGTGAGCATTCTGTTGTACAGCGGTGAGCATTCTGTTGTACAGCGGTGAGCATTCTGTTGTACAGCGGTGAGCATTCTGTTGTACAGCGGTGAGCATTCTGGTGTACAGCGGTGAGCATTCTGGTGTACAGCGGTGAGCATTCTGTTGTACAGCAGTGAGCATTCTGTTGTACAGCAGTGAGCATTCTGTTGTACAGCGGTGAGCATTCTGTTGTACAGCAGTGAGCATTCTGTTGTACAGCAGTGAGCATTCTGGTGTACAGCGGTGAGCATTCTGTTGTACAGCAGTGAGCATTCTGTTGTACAGCGGTGAATATTCACCTTTGACACCTCTACAAACATATCGGGGCCCAATTGTCTATAACGTTGGTTTCATCTTTTTCATGAACTGTTTATTTGTCTTATCATCTAATAATACTTTTTTGTGGGCGGTTATCACAACCTTTTGATCTGGCAATATTGATCTTTTCTTGCTCCTTCTTAACGGCTTGATGATGGTATCTAGTGATATGTCTTATCTAAAGCAACCAACCATCTCCAAGACACCCCCCCCCTCTCCCCATCGTTCCATAGGTTATGGCAAAAGATTGGCCTTGATGACCAGACCACACACTAGAAGTTGAAGGGACGACGACGTTTCGGTCCGTCCTGGACCATTCTCAATCGACTTGAGAATGGTCCAGGACGGACCGAAACGTCGTCGTCCCTTCAACTTCTAGTGTGTGGTCTGGTCAACATACTTCAGCCACGTTATTGTGACTCATCACCTGCAAAAGATTGGCCTATTTTGGTCAGCTGAGAGCGTTCCAATCAGGCTTATTTCTTGGGATTATCTGTGTTAAGAATAACACTCCCTCCCTCCCTTCCTAACTACCACTAACTACCACAAGGACAGACGTCTCCGAGTCTGTTTTCATACCAATTACACCCAAGATTATTGCAGACAATTGCATCATTTGGAATTTGAATATTGTCATGATTCCCGCCAAGGAGGCATTTCAACATGTCAAGGGTCAGTACCAGTGGGCTTGTGTCAGCTATGATGAGGTATAGTGAGGTTTATATTCACCCATAGGGCTCTAGGAGGCTCGAACCCTGGCCCCCCACACCCACGTGTGTGTGGTAGGGTCAACGGTTCATAGTGAGGGTTTGCTCATTGGCTGCAGCAGCGACGTGTAGTGAGGGGATAGTGAAGGTGTTACCACGACAGGAAGGTGACCGGACAGGCTGTCACTATCACAGGCTGTCTTTTATACCCTCGGCTGTGACCAGTTGGAACTGTTAGATTGTTACGGGTTATTCATGCCCGTGCCACCATAATCTTATGATCAATCATCGGTTAGATAGTCATCAGCAACGAGTCCTTCCTCACCCAGCCCATGACAGCTTGATGATAAATTCATCACTGATATTAGGACTGTTTAAATGGTCACCATTCATCAACGCTTGAGGCGGGGACCAAAGAGCCGAAGCTCAACCCCCCGCAAAGCACAACTAGGTAAGTACATGGAGTATAGCTTCCAGTACGAATCTTTGTCAAGAATAAATCAATAGTTTTGAGTCATCCCATTGTCTTTTTACTCACTTAAATTCTCTCTCTCTCTCTCTCTCTCTCTCTCTCTCTCTCTCTCTCTCTCTCTCTCTCTCTCTCTCTCTCTCTCTCTCTCTCTCTCTCTCTCTCCTCGCATTACCCCCTGCATTCTCCCTCCTCTCACCCCCCCCTCCACCTCCCCCCTTCCCCCTCCCCCCACCCCCAAAACTCCCATTCACACAATGAAGTATATAAAAACACAACTTCTACACAACCTTGTAAGTAAGTCAATGTCAAGGTCACTTTTTTTTTTTTTTTTGGTTCGCGGGTTTCAGTGTTGCCAACAACAGTGTCATATAATTAAAATATTCGCTCGACTGTTCACCTGAAGGTTTCTGGGTAGTGTCGTAAGTCCGCTTCCAGACCAGTGGGTGTCGTAAGTCCGCTTCCAGACCAGTGAGTGTCGTAAGTCTGCTTCCAGACCAGTGAGTGTCGTAAGTCCGCTTCCAGACCAGTGGGGTCTCGTAAGTCTGCTTCCAGACCAGTGGATGTCGTAAGTCTGCTTCCAGACCAGTGGATGTCGTAAGTCTGCTTCCAGACCAGTGGGTGTCGTAAGTCTGCTTCCAGACCAGTGGATGTCGTAAGTCTGCTTCCAGACCAATGGATGTCGTAAGTCTGCTTCCAGACCAGTGGGTGTCGTAAGTCTGCTGCTTCCAGACCAGTGGGTCTCGTAAGTCTGCTTCCAGACCAGTGGGTCTCGTAAGTCTGCTGCTTCCAGACCAGTGGGTCTCGTAAGTCTGCTTCCAGACCAGTGGGTCTCGTAAGTCTGCTTCCAGACCAGTGGGTCTCGTAAGTCTGCTTCCAGACCAGTGGGTCTCGTAAGTCTGCTTCCAGACCAGTGGGTCTCGTAAGTCTGCTTCCAGACCAGTGGGTCTCGTAAGTCTGCTTCCAGACCAGTGGGTCTCGTCGTAAAAATGCTAAAATGAAAATAGTGATATATTTATGCTGGAAATTATGGAATTGAGAACATTTAATTGTTGAAGTGAGTTGAATTTATATAGATAAACTTTTGTAGTGTCTATGAGGGCATTGTTGTTAGTGATTGTTTGTGTGTGATGTGTTGATGGTTAATGTTTCTTAATGTTTGTGGTGATATAAGTGTTTGTTTGTCCTGCTTCCTTTTATTGTTTTTCTCTATTTATTCATTCATAGATTTTTTTCCAGGCTTCAAGTTTCCTCTCTCTCCCTCCCCCTTCTCCTCCATGCCCCTCTCTCCCCTCTTCTTCATTCTCTCTTGCCCCCTCCCTCCCCCTCTATACTCCTCACTCCCTCTACTACTTTTTTTCTAATGGACTGTTGTTCCATGCTGTTTGAAGATCAGTTAAGTCAAGTCTTGGTGAATGGTGTGTGTGTGTGTGTGTGTGTGTGGGTGTGTACTCACCTAGTTGTGTTTGCGGGGGTTGAGCTCTGGCTCTTTGGTCCCGCCTCTCAACCGTCAATCAACAGGTGTACAGATTCCTGAGCCTATCGGGCTCTGTCATATCTACACTTGAAACTGTGTATGGAGTGAGCCTCCACCACATCACCCCCTAATGCATTCCATTTGTCAACCACTCTGACACTAAAAAAGTTGTTTCTAATATCTCTGTGGCTCATTTGGGCACTCAGTTTCCACCTGTGTCCCCTTGTGCGTGTTCCCCTTGTGTTAAATAGACTGTCTTTATCTACCCTATCAATCCCCTTCAGAATCTTGAATGTGGTGATCATGTCCCCCCTAACTCTTCTGTCTTCCAGCGAAGTGTGTGTGTGTGTGTGTGGTGTGTGTGTGTGGTGTGTGTGTGTGTGTGGGTGGGTGGATGGGTGTGTGTGTGTGTGTGTGTGTGTGTGGGTGGGTGGGTGGGGGTGGGTGTGTGTGTGTGTGTGTGTGTGTGTGTGTGTGTGTGTGTGTGTGTGTGTGTGTGTGTGTGTGTGTGTGTGTGTGTGTGTGTGTACTCGCCTAGTTGTGTTCGTGGGGATTGAGCTTCAGCTCTTTTGGCTTCGCATCTTAACTGTCAATCAACTGGTGAACATTCCTGAACCTATTGGGCTCATATCTACATTTGAAACTGTGTATGGAGTCAGCCTCCACCACATCACTGCCTAATACATTCCACTTG